>JABEEO010000687.1:0-48603 GCA_013364945.1 Fusarium tupiense | reverse complement strand
ACGAGAGGTGTCCTTGAAAGACGATGGATAGAGTTTGAGTGATGTCGACCGCTCGAATATGAGGGGTCAGAGAGACTGGATTGCCACGAAATGAATCAATTCACTACCATGTAATTGGACACAGTCTAGACGCTGCTCCCTCAAACTCTCCCTGCTTGACTCGTTCAAAAGTCTCAGCCTCAACACATCACCGCCGATCTGCAGCCACTCACGACCACCAATTGGTTGATGCGCAGCCCTTTAATCGATAGGTCACTTATCAGTAACACAGAACGTCACTTGGCACGCAGATCTTGTTACCCAATATTCCAAGAAAAGCAGCACATAGCAAAGCAAAGCCACGAGCACGACTCGGAGGCCAAGTACGTACAGCACACAACTTAACGGCTGTCGGTAGTGACGGCGCCTCTTTCGGTCTGGAATCTGCCGACGCGGGGAAAGGCTTGAACTGCTTTGGAGATTAGGGGCGAAAAGAGGCACTCTTAAGGTTCTTCCCATTGGTTGATGTTACAGTAGACGGTACTTATTCGCACTCAGACATTGCTGATCGAGTTACGTCAATGATACATTATGAGCCGACGTGCATGAAGAGGCTTCAGCTAGCATCTCAACAACTCCCAATCATTAGCCTGCCGCTACATATCACCCTGCATGTGCCCTTCGGCCAAGTCTTTGCTTTTCTCACCTCTAGTCTATGATGTCCTTCTCTTAATTCTCTCTCCCTCTTATGCATCTCTAATTCCTCAACCATGGAAAACTTCACCCGAGATATCACGCCCAAATGATTTCCCATCTAACATGCCATGTTAACCCTCCTCTCTCCCCACTACAAAGCCCAGGAAGTTACAAGAGGTGACCTTGTCATCGCCTCGACGGCGTTCGGCTTCACGCTTGGTTTTGGATGGTTGACTGTCTTCAAGGCTATTAGGCAGACCTGGCAGGTGTATCAGCGCCATGGCCTACGGGTGTTTCGAAATGCTTATATCATAATGGTCTGGGGGGAGTTGACGGTCTGTACGATTTTTATGATTCTTTGTATCTTGCATTTACTGGACGTTATACCCCCGAGGTTAGTTTTCCCGGTATCGGCGATGAGAATTTTCACTGACAGCAGCAATCACAGCTTTGCATTTTATTTTACAATTCGTAAGTTTCCAGTCTCTTCGATATGAATTTGACTGACCGCTTCTTAGTCACGTCATGGGCTCTTCAGGTATGAATTTCAAAGTCATCCGCGCGAACCGCCAAAATTAACCCTCTCCCGATAGGTCCAATTCCTCCTCCAAATCATCGTCAACCGCTGCGGTATCCTCCTCACCAACAAAAAGAAAGCATATCGCCTCAAAGTCCTCATCGGCACACTTATAACGGCCGTTAATATTTCCGTCTACTGCATATGGATTCCAGCGCGATTGCAAGTATCTGAACGATATATCCACATCAATGAGTGGTGGGACCGATGCGAAAAAGTCATCTACCTTATTGTCGACGGCTGTTTGAATTTTTATTTCATCCACATCGTTCGAAAGAATCTTATTATTCACGGCCTTACCAAGTACAAGAGGTTGACGCATTTTAATATGTTTATCATTGGGTTTTCCTTGAGCATGGATGTCCTTATTATTGCCATGATGAGTTTACGAAATACCTTTGTGTATGCCTTTGCCCCCAAGCCCCCGACGTACTTTGAACATGCTAACTGTTGATAGATACATGCAGTTTCATCCACTAGCATATACTGTAAAATTACACATCGAGATGTCAATGGCGGATCTTATAGGCAAGATCGCCCGCGACAAGCATTGCGGCATCATAGCCGACGGAACATTCTCAAGTAGGCTTAGCAACGGGACATATCATCTAGAAGATGTTCAAGGGCTAGACAGCCAAACGAGGCTGGCAGAGCGAGGGGACAGAGGAAGTGTTTCGAAACCCAGACGCATGTTTCGTTCTTATTCACGGCGGACTGGAGAGTATGACAGAGACGACTATCCAGAACCGTGTTGAAACGATATACAATCAACCAAAATATAACTATACGTTAAACAGAAACTGTTCGGAATACTCATGTCCCTGTAAAGAATGATCCTTGAGAATAGAGTCGATCTTTTGCCTTTTTCCTCAGCTGATTGACCTAATGACTAGCAGCCTTGAGATCACAACCCTCTGTCTTAAGTCTCGATAGAGTCAATATCCAATTCCTCTTTCCTTCGCCTGATAAGCAGCTTAGCCTGGAGATCAGGCAAATAAGCCATCCCAAAACCTGACGGCTTAGGAACTACACCATTCGCCAGCTTCCAGTCATACTTCAAGAGCATATGACACAACGCGATCTTGATCTCATTCGCCGCGAAGAATCGCCCAGGGCACGCATGATTACCATGACCAAAGCCCAGGTGGTCGAAGCTAGTGCTGACAAGGTGAGGGTGCTTGTCTTGCTCAGACGCCTCACGCATTCGCAAGAAACGATAGCCGTCGAATTTTGCAGCTTCTTCATAGTAATCGCCGTTCCACATGTGAGTTGTGTCGCAGACAATCTTTTCTCCTTTCTTGATCACATCGCCATTTGGAAGAGTGATGTCTGCCATGGCCTGCCTTCGAAAGGAGCCTGGAAAAGTGGTTAGACATAAGGTGCAAATTGTGGAATACTTGGTGAGTGCTTACCGAGTAAAACTGGCCGCAATCTCTGAGACTCTTTGATGACACTGTCCATGAGCTTCAGATTATATAAGGCTGTCTTCTTGAGCCCCTCTATACTCAAAACATTCGTGATCTCTTCGCGAAGAGGCTGGAATAACTCAGGATGCTGGGCGATATTGAAAAGCGTTTCCATGAGCAAATCGGACGTCGTGTGGATAGCCACGAGTGACAGTGAAATTTGTAGGAGTGCTGGGTTACGTGTAGAGCCTTCTTTCTTGTACCATTCGATCGAATCGTCAAAAGGCGATGGCTTTCCCAGCGCTTCAGCCTCTGCTGAGATAACACTGCGGCGTTCAAGATGGGGTTTTAGACATCTGATTGCTTCGTCCAGTTTCTTACGCAGCGTCCAGCATGATGGAAGGAACCAATGCACAAAGGGTCGAGACCATCGAGGATATGTGCGTAGAATATCGCCCGTCTTGAAGGACTGAACGGTATAATCACCGCTGGATCTGACCCAGTCGTCGTCGCGGCAGAGGGCTTCACCCATGAATACGCGTGATGACATACGCGATACGATACGCACTATATCATGTTGAGGGTGCATTTCATGCCATTCTACAACGTGCGGCAAGATTAATCTCTATTCGACCCTGGGGGTATTTGTGGAAGACGCTTACCAGTGGAGTCAGTAAGAACTTGACGGAAGGCCAGATATGCCTCATCAGAGAGTGGTGCCGTGAGCTTCGCTGAGCCAAAAGAGTCAGTATGTCTTCGGTCAAGAACAAACGGGAAACCAACTTAAAGATTTGGTCAAGTACTTGGTCACAACTTTAGAAATGTTGGGATCAGAAACAAAAGGATCAAATCCGGGAACATATGCATGAGAGTCCTGCTGAAATCAGTCACTGCGATTATGGAGCCACCATGAGAAGTAAAACGTACATCTTCAGCAGGAATCGTAAAGTCCAACTGCTTGTGGCTCTTTAGGGCATCGAGGAACTTGGGTGGAATCACGATTACTTTCCCCCAGTCTGTGTACGCTCTGTAAGGCTGGTCCTTATATAAAGCTCTGCCAGTTGTGAGAATATTCTTGCTATCGACAATGAAGTCCTGAGTTGCACGGTTGCTGGTAAGCTCGAGTGACTTTTTCGGATTCAAGACCGGGAACTTCGTAACATGGCCAAGTAAAGAGTATCGTATAACGAAGAGGGTGAATAAAGTTACGCCACAGAAGATGGCATACTGGGGGTTGCCCAGAAGGAGATCTAGGTAGGACGACATGAGTGACAATTGCAGAAATCTTGGACTGTCCTGTCCTGAGCTTGATGAATAGATATTCCTCTCATGATGTATAGAATATATACTTTGAGATCCGATATACGATCGACAGAACTGGATCTGTAGTGGCGTAGATGATCTGCAGTTAGCGCCGCCCGAAGGCCCGAAGCTCATATGACGGGGACCTTCATGGGCCCGACCCCGAGCATGTTCTCAACTACCGACGGATCTGAAGTGGATATTTCGTAACAACTTGGCGAAATTACTCTATGAAACAGACCCGTTCAGGTTGAATGACTCGCTCCAGTGGGTGATGTAACGATATCGACGCTCATGCATGCAATGCGGTGGAGAGGAGAGCATCTTGATCAGGACAGGTTATGTGCACGGGCATGACCGCTGTGGACCCGTCGTATTCGTTTGGCGACGATCGACCAGTCTGGAGCAGTTTACGAATACTCACTATCGAGATACGATGATTCATGATGCATTGCTTTGCAAATAGTCCCGTCTTGGTTGGCTGCATACGAGTTGTCTCAGGTTGGGCTGTAGACTGCGACTGAACGTCTGTATGTGCAAGTCCCGCGGACTTCATGTAAAGCCCGAGCCATTCATCATTGCCAGTTATTTGCATAATTGTTCGGGTCCTGAGACAGAAGGAGTCCGAAGTGTTGATGCAAGTCTCCTGACTCTTCTGTGGTTAAAGTCTATCTCGTGACATGAGGTATACGATATAGCTCAGCAAGATATAATAAGGTAATAGGAGGAGAGCCGAACTACGATAAGACCGGCAGTTTACTAAATAATGTCACAGGCTAGGCCCACCAGTAGCAGCCAAATGATTTCGGCTCGTTGATTTTCAAAAACGGCTAATCTACCCTCTGATACTGTTTATAGCCGATGACTTCCTACTGGAAGAGGAGAATAGATACCGGCTTCCGTGACCTTACAAGAAAAAGGAAAAGAGCTCTTGAGTACCCCGGTCTGCAGTCCTGTGAACCCTGCTGAGTTGGTCAACGGTACCTCATCACACCACCGTTTTTTATCATTAGCCTCCAAGTTCCCAAGTTCCCAATTGCACTATTTGGCTATTTCTACCCCATGATAGGGCTTTCTGAACAATCCGTCACCGAAGATTCGTCACGTAATTTCAAGGCTTGTTGATCAATACCTTTCTCATGATGAGACTCAAGACCTTGCTTACATGGGATAGTGAGGATGATTGGGTCCCCTGCATTGGGGAGGACATCTATTAGCACAGTTATTGCGAGGGTGATCCTGCATACCTCAACTCATGACTCAGTAGCTTGGCTTCTAGTTCTTGAAGACCACAAAACTACGGCAGTGACTGCGTAAAGAGACTGTAGTCGAAGTCAGCAGGTAGGCTACATAGACTTAAACTGCATATACTCACCCCACATATGTAGTAAGGAACGCCCCCTACCAGAAACGGCAGGTCTTCGTTAATACTCCATTGATAGATCGGGTATAAAACACCAATCCCGAGCAGCGTTCCGGCGCTCTCGATCGATGCCAAAGTCATCATGACAGTTCCTGCATCGGAGCTACTAAAGCTACACGACGCAAAGGCAAGCAGGCTCAGATCAGTTGCAACACCAAGAGTATTTATCACAAGGGCTTGGAACTGGCCTTAGAAATGACATCTTTAACTTTTGGGTACGACATACCTGCTGTGATGGAACGTAGAGAACCTGATAGACCTATCATGAAGGCACCAATCGAGATAAATAAAACGCTGATTCGGGCGGCGTGAAGGTTGACACTGTTAGGATATGGGACCCTCAGTGCAGTGCGCAGAACAATGCCTGGTAGGATAATGCCAAAAATGACAACACTCATGACACTGCGGAGAAGCCATAAGTCCGCAGCCTAGATACAGAATCGGGGTAAGTAATGGTGCGTATGAACTAAATATACGAATTCATATGCATACCTCTGTAGAACTAACATCGTCTCTATGCTGAATGTATGCTTTGAAAAGTGGCCGAGTTGATTTGCAAATAGCCATGAGGAAAAACATTTGCGGCAGAAATATTAGACCCGAGGTTCTGATAAGAGACATCTTGCCGAAACATCTAGACAAGTACTCCGTAACTGAAATGTTGAGGTTCTTAAGCTCAACATCGTTTTGGTGATTAGGCAGCAAAGAATTGGATTCATCATGAGAAGCATTATTGCTCTCGCAAGGCGTGGATTTCATTGAGTCAACTATCCAAAAGCCGATAAGGCAGCAAGTTCCGGACAATATTCCCGGTAAGAGGTGACTGGAATCAGCGAGCTTGGAGGCAAAGAATGGACCTAAAGCCTGAGCCACGACTGAAACAGCTCCAGTGTAGTAGTAACTTGCGAACCTGAGAACCCATTAGTATAAAGTCATGAACATTGGGATGCGAAGATTGAGGGAGCAGACCGGTATTGAAGAGGGGCCTGATCATGGAGTATGGCGAGTATGAGAAATGCTGATGCATGAGACCCTCCACCGATACATCTTACTAGAGGGCCTACTATGGCAACCAAGATAGGCCATTGCTGTTCGTAACATACTGTTACTATTATTAGTTTTGACTTTGTGAGAATTATCTGCTTGGTAACCGCATACAGCTCAACAATGTGACAAGACTGGCGACAAGGATACTCGTGGCGTTAAGATTCATGGCATGATGCTTGGACTTGGTGTTGATAAAATAGCCAATCACAAATTGGCCCACAATATCTGTGTTTTTTGTCAGTTAATAAGCCACATATAGCGGGGATTATGGCTCGCTAAAGATGAAGCGCCAACTCACCAGACACGCCTTTGAGCACAAGAGCCGCAGTCCCCAGATTCCAGTGACCCGACTGGGTTTGGGCGTCATCGGCGAGAGCGGGGAGAAGACTGTCGGTGATGGAGTCGCCTAAGGTCATGAGACCCAAGAAGGCCAATGCCAAGCAGGCAAATTTCGTATCAGACCATATCATGTTGACAGGAGGGAGCTAGCAAGATGCGGAATCAATTGATCGCAAGGCATTCTTGCTTATTTACCGGGCGAGATCAATGATGTAATAGAGAAAAGAGAGAAGAGGAGGGAAAATTCATTGGGTAAAGCCTTCGGAAAAGGGGAAAACGTATGAGGCCCGCCCTTACTTCCCAATGGATAAGATACAGCGACTCAGCGGACCTCGGGAAAGACAATGATCAGAAGGATGTCACACTGCAAGGATATCAGCTGCAGAGTGAACAATGCACCACGTTGTCCAATGTCACATTCAGATATGCAGGGTGATGTGAGCAGACGAATCAGAGGCGTCAAGCATAGATCAGGCTGTGTGAGACTTCATGCCCGCAGGTGAATTTCCGCAATCTAGTTCTTGATGACCTCTATCATGTAGCTTCAAAAAGGCGGAAATTCAATCGGAAAACATTAGAATACTTAAACTTTCATACTTTCCGACGCTAAGAAGATAGAACTCTAGACGGGCGAGAGAATGAAGATGAATAGTGGTATAAGAGCTCGGTAGCAGACTCCCTTACTGCGGTGAAAAGCAAGTAATCTAAATCATTTCTGGGCAATCAAGAAAACTGCTTGTACCTAGCCTACGGAGTACCAGAATACATACCGCACTTTTACCTGATCTATCACAAAATGGGTGAGACGGTGGAATGTGTTAACAAAAAGGTCAGCAGCACGCACCCGTCTGTGTAGCCAGTCGTGCTGACCATCGCCGCAGCCTGATCCAAAGACCTCCAAGGAGAAGATCACACGCATCGCGTTACACAGTCTGAAGCTGCTATTGGAGCAAGACACTCCAATCGATTTGTGGCTCCGAAACTGCGACGACCCTTTTCCCTACGCGCGGCGCCGAAGTACAAATGAGAGCATGCCAAAGGTGAAGCTGTGACAGGCTTTGTCTCACCAGTCAGCAACTGTCAGCTGAGGTGCTGAGGCCTCCCCTTGCAAGGGAGGACAGGACAGAAATTGTTGGCAAAGCAATTAGGTTGTGCTTGAATTATTGTGAAAAGATACCCAGATTATGGAGTAAATATACAGTACATATGTAAGTGCCAAACAGCAAATTCTGCCTTGCCCCTGGACTAAGATCGGTTACCCGCAGATCCACCCGATAGTGTCGGAGCTTTACAGGGAATCTAAGCGCAGGGGCGTTTGATGACGGCCAGATGAACGTATCATAGCCCGCCACCGGAATGGCAAGGTTGGTGGATGTAGGAAAGAACAAAACGCAGCAAGAGATTCTTCAGCACTAGCCATGAATATTCGTTTGTAGTTTGATAGTGGAGATCCTTATAGAATAAAAACTAGATTCTGGTCTAACCCAAAATTAATCTCTTGGTGTAGTGATAGTTCAAGCTCTCAACATCATCCCTTCGGAACTCGTTTGGGGCACACAGTTCCCTTGTGTAGGCTACTATCTGATTAGTATCTGACATTTAACATCTGGGGAGGCAGTTGACTCACTGGACTGTGGATCCTGTAGGTCTTTTTGTATGCCCTCAATCAGTGATCGAGCATGCAAACTCTCACCCAGGAGTCCTCGGTTTGAAGCTTTTGTCCAGTCTATGGCAAACGGCGCATGCCCATTCGTCACAATACGGAAATACGTCGTCAATGTATCTGCGATATGTTTGTTCTGGGCATAGTAATCACGTGGGTCCCTTCTCAAAGGCCAACGAGTTCCCCCAGTGCGGTTCTTCTCATACTCCCAGGCGTGCATGTTCCATGAGTCTTTCTCCAGACTATGCAAGAGTATGAAAGTTGTTAAGAAGATGGCACACCAGTACGTGCTTCGGTCACGGCGGAGGATCACGTGTTGAAGTCGTTCAAGGATCTCTCGCTCAAGTTCATCCATACGGATCTCGAAGGCCTTGTCAAGTTGTTGGTTGACAAGTCGCGGGAGTAGTGTCTTTCCGAACCAACATCCGGGGATATTCAACGGACACATGCCTATATCCGCAGCACCTTTCATTATCGTCCAGGGATACTTGAAAAATACAGCCTGCATGGCCCAAAAGCGTAGCGCAAGCTGTACCAAACTGCTCTATATCCCAAGTTAGCCTTGTGTTGCGCACGCGAAGAGTCACCCAAGGCAAGGTGACTAACGATGGAGTTACATACCCCTTCTATGCTAGGCATTTCTTGAGGCCCTGCACATTGTGTCGTGGCAAACATGAGGATATGACTTGCCAGTCTATTCCTATCCGTCGCCTGCCTTCCTTCATTCAGTGCTAAATCGAACGCGAGGTGGTCACAATAAGCATCGATCTTCTCTGGCCTTAGAGTGCCGTCTTCCAGAGAGAATGCGGTGCTCTCGGCGCGGGGAGTAATCCTTCCAGCTTCAGTCCCGCGAAACAGGACATGAGTGAGAGCATCTTGATTGAAAGGGATGTACGGCTTCAATGTCACTTGCAATGTTGGTATAAATCCATTTGATATTTCGATAGTTACTGTATTAGAAGGTTCTATCGGGAACCATTCAGCGACATTGTCGAGTAAAGATTGGATACGTGTTTGGTATAAGCCTACAGTATCTTAATCTTAGCATTGAACTTTCGACTAGACTTGATGACTGACTATGAAGTAGAGTTCGCGACCCTTTGAAATCTGCGGGGATACAGAGCTCCGGATACATATATGAACAAGACTCGCAAATCCTTTTATTACCATGGCACTTTGCGTTTGTCAGCTCTCTCCTGAACTTCGAGGATTCCATACTCACTTTTCTTTTCTGAATTTTGCAACGAGCACAACTAGGCCGTACACTCGGTCTTCCTCGCCTAGGTGGCTTATCAGACAGTTTTGCCAGATTGTTTTGCATCGACCGGTCAGCTTGACTGATGGAACGCTTGGACGAAGGTTTGAAGCTTCTCTGGGGCCAAGAATCGTGGTGCCGTACTGGAGTAATCTCGAGTCTTTGTCTCACCTGTCTGGACGCTGCAACATGATGTCTAGAGGCAGGACTAGCTGTGATAGTGCGTGTGCTACCCGTCGCAGAAGATTCAACAGAAACTCCGTCGGGCCACGGCTCTGGTAAGGATGGACTATTAGTCGGCAGAGTAATCGTTCCGGATGAGGGACTTGGAATGGGCATCTGTGAAAAGGGCCCATCATCATAAATGGCATATTCGAAGTCTGGAAATCCCAGTGCTTGAACATTTTCGAAGACAGGAGGCTGTTCATCCGAGAAGAACACATCCAAGCCTGTCATCAAAGGGACATCGTGGTTCACAGGACCAGCATTTTCAGGGGAGACGAGCGAAAGTCCAGCGGCAGAAACAAAATTCTGGCAAATTGTTAGTTCTATATTAATTGCATCTACCTGATACGTACGTTAGAAGGGTAAAAGCCTTGACTCCCCTGCGCTATCAAGTCGCCTGTGAGGTCGTCAAGCTTGGACCTTGCGAGACTCTGAATGGCTTCCCAGGCAAGGCTCTTGTCAATACCAGCACCTCCGTGTCTCGTTACAATTGATGTAACGGCTTCTTCGACAGCGCTGCCCAATTCAGCGGCGAAGCGGACATGGTCTCGGTGGAAATCACCATTCGCGTAGCTGAATGGTTCAGTTTCATCGTATACGTCACTCGCAGATCGAGTATCCCCACCGGGGCCGGAGATTATACTAGAGTTAGGTGAAAAGTGATGTGACATGGCTAATTGATGGCAAGTGTGAATGGGAAAGTTGTGTGACGGTTAGACCAATTCTATGGAACTGCCTGTGAACGCTTCACACATGTCCGATGGTTGGTAGCACTCACTACAGTCGCAGACTCCTCAGTGGTTTCTTGTAACATTTCTTTCTGCCATGTGATGCCCCTTAATTCATTGATGACCGAGAGAAAATGGAGGGCGTGACAGTGTCAGGTTGGACGACCTACGGAGGCTGCTCACTTGCAGAGCATGATCGAAACGGAGGACATCCTCCGTTTGGTTGAGATTAAGGACATGTATGTATGTCTCAAGCCGGCTTATTGCATGTGATGTGGCTTTTGCACATTGAGTAAATCCGTTGGGTAGCTGCAAGAAGCCAGAATAAGCAATATGTTATCTTGGTGTGTTACACGACCCAGGGTGAAATCATATCACCTCTCTAGAGTGTCAGACCAGTTTCGAGGACCAGAGAAGGCCTGAAAAATTGGAAACTCTTGTCTTATATCTGTTTTATTTAAGGTTTGAGGTCAATGCTAAAACGTTCTAGCAAAGGGACTAAATCATGCAAAAAATGACAAACATCTAGACCCCAAATAATAATGATGCCAGCGTGCATATGTTGCCCGCTCCGAAACGAGGCTGTGCAAAGCCACTCAGCAAATGCTGACGCGGGCATATTTCTTTTCGAAGTCGGTGTGCAGGGGAACGCTGCATGGATCAGCCTGGAATCAGCATAAATGGCATGCCCATCACTCCATCAGTCTTTCGTACATGCATCCACTGGCCCGAGATACCTCTATCCTAAGTGACGAAAATATTTAGACAATTTTAGTAGATCTTTGCATGTCTTTAGACTAGTTTATTCTTGTTTGTCGATGTGATATCGGAACCTTTTGCGCTCCCCGAGGATAAGATGCATGCACCATGCATATATAACCGATTCTAGAGCCTCATGACCCGAGGTAAAGCGGCAAGTCACATCCATTTCCGACCAGTTTCCTTGTTCCCAGATACAGTGTATTTTTCAACGTGAGGCTCCGCGTGGACCTCCATGTCATACAAGTCATGGGTAGGGTAGGCCTCAAGTTAGGCATCGGATATAACTGATGGATATGAGTGGTCGAGTTGCAGAATATAACCGGTAAATTATTGATGAATGGTGGGAGTCATCAACAGAGTTGGATGGCCAAGCGCTGATGTGCGTAAGATAATGGGTGCAACGAAGTTCAGACTGAGAGCCTCATAGGATGAGGCCATAAAATATGATGTATCGAGGCCCTCGTTCTAACGCTATCGGAAAGTCTCAACCTTAGCTAAACCGAATCAGCTGCTAATTTCAGAGTTCTCAATAATTCTCACGTTTTCTATTTGCACAATAGCTTACCAACATGTGGCACATTGACGTATTCAACACCTTGTCCACGCTGGGCGAGTCCAACAAACTTCTCAGTGAACGTTTGGCCAAGCTTGGAGACAGAGCTGACCTGGCAGAACTGAGGTGAGGCCCTCCAGCTTCCTTTTGCCAAGCACCCATTCTCATGATCAATGCAGAGACATCTTTCAACAGTTTGAGGTTACTGACACGGTTGGCCTCGCCCTGCTTCACAAACACTTCTCCATTGAAGAAGGTGAACGTGTTGTGGAATTCGGCCACGTTTCGACCCCATGGCCTGTTCCCCCAGATGGCAGAATGGCCGGAGGCTACCTAGTCCCACGGTCGTGGCGCTTTTGGGATGATATGCTGGAGCCATATGAGTTTGGCTTCAATCATCCTGGCCAAGAAGAGTACAAGGACGTCCCCTTGCCCGCTGGGTTTGCGGAACGGCTTCGTGCATTTTTGGCAGAGACAAATCTCTTGGATGTCCTGGGCATCTGCGTCATTGGTGAAGATGAGATCGTCGGTCGCATCGAGAAGAATCGAGGCCGTGTCAACTTCACTGTACCTGCCTCTAGGCCTGAGGACCTCAGCGTTGATCTCACCCCAACCCATAGTCCGTCTGTCTGGTCTTTCGATTGTAAGACTGGTTTGAATGATTCCACAATCAAACTTGCACGGGCTTGTTGGGTCTGTCCAAAGCATGTTTAACCGTGTTATAAGAAGTATGAGCGCAGCTAGTTCAGGTAGTCAGAACATATCCATGTGACTTCGAGGTGATCTTTAATTCAGTGAATATTTTCTCGATAGTCATAAAGGACTTTCTCGATGCTTTTGACCTTTTCGCGTCTGCGTCCGCTGTCTCCCTCACTATATCAGAGTTTCGATGCAAGCCATACAAGGAGTCCAAGTACGAGAAAATACGAGAGCTGAGATAATGTTAGCCCCCCACAACTGGGTTACATGCTGATTCGATGTAACTTACTGCTGAAACCAAGAAAGGAAGCCCAATATTGTAGTTGATGCCCAAAGAATAGGCAGCTCCCATGATGGGCATGCCAACGAGGCTACCAATCGTCCCTGTCATAGAGATACCCGCGAACAACCGCCCTGAAAAGCCATTCTGCACATTTGAAGCAAGGAAAGATCGCAATGTGACGGTCATGCTTGATCCCAGAACCGATAGTGCAAATCCAAAAGCAACTGTCGCAAGGTTTGGTGCGGCTGCGACGACGAGAGTGCCCAATGTGCAACAAAGAGCACCAGATGCAGAAAGTGTAAGATCTCTGTTTGCACTTGGCCAAGCCTGGTCTATCCAAGAAGTTGTAAGAGGCAAAATAACAAAGTATAGAAGAGATGACATGATTGCGCGTAGTGAGAACAGAAGCCCGGCCTGTGGCATGATTAATTAAAAGCATTGTAGTTGAGTGAGCCAGCATACCCGAGCCATGGTCTCCTCAAAGCGTAAAGATACCCAAGGGATCAAATAGTTCGTGGAGTCCCTTGCTACCTGGAAGAAGAAGAAGCAGGTAAAGCATATACTGAATATGACGGCTCGTGGAGGGAGCAGGACCCTGGCAGTGTGCTCTAAGCCAGTCTCTTCGCGATCCAGAGCGCTGTCGACACTGAGGAGTGACTCTATCTCAGCCGGCGATGGCCCAACGTCCTCCATGTCGCTCACCGCGTTTTCACGAAGATGGCTCGCTGGAAAGAACATCAAAGAAAATACCACGAGTGCGAGAGCAAACGGGATCCCAAGGTGAATGGGCATCGTCATTGTGCCAATAATTGGCCCGACAAGGTCCGCGATCCCTGATATCGCCTCCATGATTGAGAACGCCGCTGTTCTACAACGGTCATGTCAGTTCTGGTGTTGAGAATGATGGGAATTGCGGCATACCTTTGTTCCGGCTTGACACTGTCGCTAACGGTAGCGAAAACAAGTGTACCAGTCACCCATGGTCCTCCTCCTAAGAGTATAAACGCTGGCGAGAGATAGAAGCACCAGAGGGGAAGATTTTGCTGCGATCCTATCAAGATAAGTAGACCTACTTCAAGTGCGCTGAGGGACGCCTTACCTACTATGTCTATGCATCCCCAGTAGAGAATAGTACTGGTGGCATTTAGTATGAAACCAAGCCGAATTCCGCCTTTGTCCCCAATCATTCCCATGGGGACTTGCATCATCGTCGCTTTGCTCTGTCAGCCTTTGCCTTGGAGGGCTGTTGTGATTTTGCATACCAGCCAATGTCGACAGTGTTGACAGCACAGTTATCACGAAAGCGAAGTGCACTTGTACCTCCTTACTCCTGCAAAACTCATCTGTTGGCTCTCCATTGAGAAATTGTCTGTCTTTCTCAAAATGGTGCCGACAAACGGCTGTCTCTAGAAGCATTAGCGAAGGGGCAGCAAGTATAGCACAACCGAGCTCCACGAGAAATAAAAGAAGCGTGCAGAGCCAAAAGTTCACGGGATACTGTCGAAAGCCTCTGGCATAGTCTATCGTCGAGATCGGGAGCGTACGCTTGTGGCGATCATGTCTAACTTTGATAGGCATTTTGTGGTGATGGAGCCTTGTCCTGGCGTGTTTGGCATCGAAGATTCGGATTTTCGCGATAAAGGTAAGGGCGATAATTTTATCGTCGGGCTGAGGGCGGGCCACCTTTTAAAAAAAATATCTCACCTACATGATAAGAGCACATCTCTTATAGACAGCCAGCGGGCGAATCACACCGGAGTAGTAATCTGAAACATGTGGTGCATATGCATTCAGGCTGTAGCAGTCATCCAGGTTGCAGATAACTGCAGGCAGCTCTGAACTAATAAGACCCCAATTCACACCTGAATAAAACCTTTCGCATTGAATCAGGGTGCCAGAATAAACTGGTCTAAGGCTCTACTAAGATACTCTAAACTTACCTAGTCTTTATTTAACTTAGGTAAGGGAAGGATATTTCGTCACGAAAGAATGATAAGAATTGTGTCATGGCGCTGTTACATTCTTCCTTTCATAGTAACTCGATGCCGGGTCCATAGAATCAATAGTCAGTGAATCACGCAAGTATTATAGTGTCATGGAAACGTTGTAATTATGTTTCTTTGATGATATGGGTCAAAACGATAATGATATAACCCAGGATCGCCACCAGGACCAACCACCACAGCCCTTTCAGGACGCCGCACCCAGCCTCGCCCATGGTGACCTTGACCTTCCCAACCCACGGCCTCACCTCACCTCCACCAACCCCAGAGGTTTCCTCGCCGGGTATTGTGACGGCGGCATCCCCTGACAACACCGATGGGCTTCTGCGGGCGGCTGGTCAGTTTGGGCATGCATGAAGAGGACAGGCCCAACTTACGGATCGGTCTTCGTTGTCCGGGGTGCCGCCGGGGTAGCGGCCCGCCCGACGGAGGACTTCTGGGGAGCTGGGTTGGAGGTGGAGGTGAGAGGGCGCTCTGTGGGTTGGGAAGTGTTGATGGGCGGGCTGGGGCGCCTGCGTAGGAGCTGTGGCAGAGGAGGTTTTGGTATTGACCCTGGGGTCACAGTGACTTCAATATCGAAGAGGGCGCTGTGAATCACATAGAGTTAGCGTCAGTGAATCACGTCGTGATGTCTGTGAATCATTTCGTGATGTCTGTGAATCACATTGTGATGACTGTGAATCACGAATCGATAGGAGGTACTTACGAGTCTGGCATTTTGATGTCCTTAAAAAGAAAAGGAGACTGGCGAGATGAAATCTGTTATATTGATGCTCGTCTATCTGAGTGGGAAAGAACTGCTCGTACGTCTTTCATGAACTTGAGCAGGTTCAACCATAATACCTATCCGAGCAGGTCAAACATATCACCTTCCTCAGTTCCCTCCTGTTCCCTTTCCTTTTCCATTCCTTGGGCGATAGGTTCTTTCCGAGGCCATGGCCACAAGCCTTCCAAAGGAGTGTCGTCCAAAATGTAATTTCCGTTACCCTCGCCATCTATCACGAACTGATATACCCAACTTTCCTCCTTAGACATATCCTGGGCCTCACAGCGAAATACTTTATCCGCTGAAAGATGCTCGACACGGAAGTTTGATGCAATAGGCAGTTCAAGTGTCGTGACCACCAAATCCCCTTCCCAACTTGGACCGGAAAGAGCAAAATGACGATCATAACAGTGCTCCTGGTATTCCAGCGGGTCGGGACGCATCGTCAAGCAACTCTCCTGCACAATGACATTGTCCTTAGACACGTGCAGTCCTTCTTTCATTAAGCCGACAATATCTGTTGTGGAGAGTTTGAGGTGAGCTTCCCAGCCCGTGTCCAGGTGCACTACCGGGTGTTCCTGCCTCAACAAGTCGGGGTCAGATCCAAACCACAGTTCTACCTTCCATACTTTGGGTGCTGTGACTTCTTGGTAGGGAGGGGGGGGGGTTTGAGTGGCAGGTGCTTCAGTGACGTCTGCATCGGCGTAAGTTGATGGAGGTCTAGGGGATGAAAAATCTTCGACTTCTGGAGGGTCTGGGCGATAAAAAGCCCGATTTATGAGGTTGAAAAGGCTCATTTCGTCCGATTTTACACTAAATGATGATAAGTTCGGTTATATATTGAGCGGGAAGGCGTCTCTATGATAAGAGTATCGAAAGGCGTCTGAAGCTTTAGTATTGTAAGAACTCCCAAGTTATATACTACCCACCAGCCGTCAAACCTATTGTACATATTAGCGTTGAGCTTGGTTTTAAACTTTTGGCTACGTGGGAAAGGAGAGAATGTGTCTCCTAGAAGCGTTGGCTCTTGAAGCTCGTTGAGAACGATACTTTGATCCTCAAAGCATATGGTATCTCAACAAGATACATCAAGCTGAACAAGTGAAAAGACAGGGAAAATAATCCTAAATCATTCCAAAGTTCTACTGGTTTCCCGCATATTAAACCTCGGATAATCTCAAATGTCCATGCTATTCTGTTACAATACGGTCCTTCGAATAGTCACGCCATCATAGCACATTCCCAATGGCAAAAAGTCCAGAGCACTGCCATAGCAAGTATCCTTCCCATTTCGTTTACACACAGTTTGATATGCCCGGGAATTATTAGAGCCAGCTTAGTGTGGGTCGAACTCTGAGCCATGAGCTCTCCGAGCACACGACACCCAAATCCTGTTTCAGCTGCAGGGCCCGTACTACCGAGAGCAGTTACATGCAAGACAATGCATGCTCTTGTTCGACCACATCCGTGCTACAACGGCATCTCCGTTTGTCCTATCGCCAAATTGTTGTGTGTTTTGTGCCATCAGCCTCGTTTGGCGATGGCGTCGTTTTGGGAAAGGTTTCCGCAAGATCTTCCGTAAGAAGTACCCAAATTCGCGAGAAGGTACCTACTAGGTACCTAGTACTCAATACCTTAGTAGGCACCTTACCTTGGTACCTGCCAGACCTTCCCCTCCGTATGGGCCAGCAAGTACTTCTATAAGTACTCCGAACCTAGTGGCTTCCAGGTTCTTGCGGTAAACTTGTAATTAGAGTTTGGCGAGACGAGGGGATCATAGCCCGTCAGTGGAACCGCCCGTGATTCATGTCTCGCCAACACTTTGTTTCACTGATAACATTCCAAGTAAGCCACGCATACCCGCAGTGAAATAATAGCAGGGAGAAAAACATATCCCCTTTCTCGTTTTCTATCAATGCAGCATTCTGAAGTATTATAATATTCTCATTGCAAAACCACCCGATACGGCAAAACAATGGCTGAAAAGGAGTCCCTCCTTCAAGCCCTGCGAGCTGATGAAGACAATCAAACCAGCTTCTTGCAGAAGTTCGTCCAAGCCGATTCTCCGAACCCTCCCGGCGATACTAGAAAAGCAGCAGCCGTCATCACAGAATATCTTTCTACCAAGAGTATCCACTACGAACTTGTCGACGTTCATGGGGATGGCAAAGTCAGTGTCGTCAGCGACTTCGAAGGCGGCAAGGGTCCTGGCCAGCGGGTGGTTCTGAACGGCCATATTGATGTCTTTCCTGTCGGGGATGGGAGCGGGTGGTCCCGGGGCCCCTGGTCAGGCGACATTGCCGATGGGAGACTTCATGGGCGTGGAGTCGTGGATATGAAGTCCGGAACTGCTTCGCTCATAATTGCATACGCCTTCTTACATGAACGTCGCCATCTTCTGTCAGGCAGCGTTGCTCTCTGCGCTGTAGCTGATGAGGAGACTGGTGGAAAATGGGGCACCAAGTATCTCATTGAACAAGACAAGCCTCGTTGGGGGGGAGACCTTATGTTGTGCGCCGAGCCAGGTGGCCTGGAGACGATAAGATTTGCAGAGAAGGGAACCCTTCGGTTGACAGCTGCTGTCAACACCAAGGGCGCTCTTGGACCATATCTTCACCTCAGCAAAGGCGCCATCCGAACTGCCAGCGCCTTCATCAATGAGGTCATTGATGCTGTTGAATCGCTACCGGTCAATCTCCCAGACGACATGGAGACGCATCTAGAGAATGCAGAGGTCAAGCGGGCTGTTGACCAAGCCATGGGCCCTGGAACAACGGCCATCATTGCTCGGCCAACCGTTAACATTGGCACGATCAACGGCGGACTCAAAGTCAACATGATCCCGGAAACATGCAACTTTGAGTTGGATATTAGAATGCCTGTCGGTTTGGTCGCAGAGACTGTCCTCAACTTGATTGATAGCATCATCCCAAAGTACAAACCTGCAAGGATTGAGATCAACAAGCAAGCAGCCGCAAGCAATCCTTTCAGTTACTCACCTATTGACCACCCAATTATTGGGTATCTCCAGCACAACTCCAAGAGCATCCAGGCGAACGTCGATACCCCTATTCCTGTTCCAATTCCCTCCATGGGTGGAACAGATTGCAAGCATTACAGATATGCTCACATCCCAGCCTATGTTTTTGGCTGTAACCCAACAACAAGTAAGTGTAGTTTCTTACGATATTGAAAATTCTCAACAGCTCAAATCGGCACCTAGAACAAGAAGAAGAGTAAAAGTCTTCTCTCTTTTGACTTTTGACATCTATCGTGATACCAGAAAATATCGAGCATCAAGTGTTCAACAAGATTTCTAACTATGTCTATCGCAGTGGCATCAGCGAACGAGTCCGCTTCAATTGACGAGTTTCACCACGTTACTAAGGTGCACGCGACAGCTGTTTGGGATTATTTGGTAGGGGAAACAGAGTAGGCACAGAAGAGAATACTTCGACTTGGGGTCGAATTGGTGGCACCCTCAGGTTGGCGGCCAAATACAAACCATAACCAAAGTTACTTTCCTAGTGATGACACGTGGAAGCTGTAGCAGGCATGTTGGCTTTACAGACCTCGTATTTCTTAAACCTTCAATAATAAACAAAGTTTTGATTCTCTTAGGCAGTAAATAGCTGGCTGTACCTGAGCGAAAAGTCAATAAATTGCAGCCGACTCCTGTTGCTACAATTAAACCCATCCCTTTTACCCTAGCATCACTTGCACACAATTAATCTCTAACGCATGCGAATACATGATCAAAATGTCTTCTTCTATCAAGACAAAAGTTCTAATCTTATCTGATACCCATGGACTGCGTTTCGGAATAGACAGGAAGCCTCTTGCATCGGCGGATGTTGTTAGGCAGACTGATTGCCTTCCTTATTTGTTATTTACGGTTATACAGATTGTCCTTAAGACAATCTATAGAACCTTCTGGATTTCTAGCCTGCCTATATAAGGTCTGGCTTCTTCTCTGTATGTAGATGAATCAAGTTGCATCTTACATCTCTTCTGATGTGGCTATCCATTGCGGTGACCTCACAGATGGTTCCCAACGCCGCGAGTTCAAAGAAACGATTGAACTACTGAAAGAAATTGATGTCCCTGTCAAAATTGCCATAGCAGGAAACCATGACTTTTCTTTGGATGATAAGGTCTTGGAGGCAAAGATTGCCGAAGGGAGTAGGTTGGCAGAAGAAGACCTCCAGACAATGATCAAGAAAGAGTACGGCGATTATGGTGTTGCCAAGCAACAACTTATCGAGGCAAGAGACCAGGGTATCATATTCCTCGAAGAAGGGTCTCATGCGATCTGCCTTGAAAATGGCGGTCTATTAAGACTTTATGCCAGTCCATACACTCCTGCAACTGGTGATAGCCAGGATTGGGGCTTCCAGTATCACGGATCACATGACTTTACCATTAGGAAAGGGACGGATATCGTGGTAACACATGGCCCGCCGCATGGCATAACGGACATGACCGAAAATAAGCAACGAGTTGGTAGCCCTCACCTTTTTGCGGCTGTTGCTAGAGCTCAGCCTCGAGTTCATTGCTTTGGACACGTTCATAACGGCTGGGGCGCAAAGCTGGTATCTTGGCGGGACCAGATCTCTGACAATCCTTCTCATTTCAGCGACATCGACCATTCACAGTCGGTGGTCATAGAGAGCCTGGCGCGCCTCGAAGGTATGAAATACGGGTCATTCGAAGACAAGAAAGCTCGAGAAGTTGTCATAGAGCAGTACCGTTCTCAGAGATGCTGTACTAGCATTCACGACAGCCATGGGGATAAATCACCGGCTTCGGGTAAGACTTTGTTCATCAATGCGTCACTGATGGGAGGGGAAGGCCTCTGTCAGTATCCTTGGCTTGTAGACATCGATCTGGACATTTGTGAAGATGCCACCACCGACGCTCCAGAAGTCAGGTACCATCAAACAGCACTAGTGACCTCGGAAGAACGGAGCAGAGCTCACAAGCGAAAGATTGACGCGACTCTAGGCAGGGAAGAGAATGTTAAGAAGTCAAAGCTACACGTAGATAGAAACCCAAGCAAATAAGAGCGTTGCGAGATGTCGCGTTGAAGCAGTATAAGACCAAGAATGCATTGCTACATATATGCTAACAACTATGATACAGGGGTCTTGGTGGTATCTGTAGAAATTAATTAGAATCCTTGTCTGGAACATCACTCGCCCCCTCATGTACGGGCGCACTACCTTCCTGGCCCTTAAGGACCTGCACGCCAGGCTCGAAGGAGCCGTCGTCGTGGACTGGAGGTCCAGTAAAGTTCTTTCGGGCATAAGCAGCATACCAAACGATGGCAATAGCGGCAAAGCCAGCAAACACGGCAGAAGCGTAGTTCATGGTAGCGGGCTCGACAGGCAGAGAAACGGGCATGCAAAAGATGACGATGGAGAAGACAATCCAGACGACGCAAATGCCATTGATGAGAGGGCCAAACTTGCCCAGAGGGTAAGGAGAGTGCTTGACGATCTTTCGGCCTCGCACCAGGTTGACAGCGACAGGGACACCATAAGAGGAAGAGAGACAGATGGTAGCGACACCAGTGAAAGAGTTGAAAGCAGCAGAAGAGCCAAAGTAGATGCACCCAAGGATGCAGTCAACGACAGTCGAGAGGATGAGAGCATTGACAGGCATGTCGAAACGGGTATTAACCTTGCTCCAGAGCTTGTATCCGGGGATGGCACCATCTCTGGCGAAAGCATATGTGCAGCGAGACGCAGCAGTGAGGGCACCAATGCCTGCAAACATGAGAATGCCAAGAATAAGGAAGAGGAGACCGAAGCCACCAGCCGCAGAACCGGTAACAACCTTGAACAGGGTACCGATAGGCTGGGAGTTGGCGACGGAGAGAAGCATCTTGACATCGGGAAGGACGAAGAGAATGGGGATGAGGTAAATAATTCCGGTGACACCAGCGGCAGCGACGGAGAGGACGATGGCCTTGGGGACCTCACGTTCGGGGTTCTGGACCTCTTCACACATGGCAGCGACCATGCCGTAGCCAGTCAGGACATAAGCACCTATTGGTTGGAGATGGTTAGCGACCGTTTAATTGAAAAGGCTTGGCATACGTACCTTGCAGCAGTCCCACGAAGAACGACCAGCCTGAAGGCCAGCCACTTGCAGAAGCATCATAGTGGGTAAAGACGAACTCAGCAGAGCGACGCGAAGGCGCCATAACAAGCAAGGTGACGATAATGATGATGACACTCGCACCGGTCCAGTAAATGCAGACCTTGTTGATAAGGTCCAAGTACCGCGAACCAAAGGCGTTGACCAAAGCACAGACAAGCATCACAGCCCAGAAGCACAAGACCGTCTGCCATGTATTCGCGACAAAATCCTCATTGAAGATGGTGATGGCGCTAAGAATAAGCTGCGCACCAGAAAAATTGATCGACAGTGTAACGGTCCAGTTTCCCACGAGCGTGAGCCAGCCATCGACGAAGCTGACGATGGGAGCGTAACGAGGCGTGCTGAGCATGGCGCTCCAGTAATACACGCCGCCGGCCGTTGGGAACACAGCGCAGATCTCGGCGAGAGATGCGGCGATGCACATGGAGATGAGCGACACGAGGACCCAGCCCCAGAGAACGGTGACAGCTTGGCCGTTGGTCAAGGTGATGTACATTGTCGTCGAGAGACCGAAGGGGACGGCCATGATGGCGAAGGACAGGCCGAGGACGCTCAGCATGCTGAGGTTTCGAGGGAGCTCAGCCTTGTAGCCCAGACGGGCGAGGGCCTGATCGGCGTCGCCGCTTTTGGTGGCAGACTCCATGATGGACGGACAGCAATTACAGATGGAAGAGACAATTAACAAATAAAGTGTTGTGATTAGGTATGGCGTGGTACTGTGTGTACCTTTGCTGTGTTGTCGCGTCAATTATGATCAGGGGAAAGTGGACATTATTATCTTTTTAAAAAAGCAGACGAGAAATGAGAAACAGGAAACGGGCCGTGAGGGGCCTAGACTCGGCGTCCTCCACGATCTAGGTCCTACTTATCTCTGTCCTCAACGGGTTAGTCCATCTGGGGTACACGAGCATTAGTGGCTTGACATTTCGGTCATGATACCGCTGATCGCACGTATCGACGCGGCTAGATTCCGCCGTCTCTGCATGTGAGAAGAGCGCGATCGCGGCTATTCATCTTGTCCAAATACGAGCCTCGAAAGACACCAACTCGAGCGATAACAAACCGACTCATCCTCACTTATATCTGATAACAAGGCAGCATCTCCACATGATAAGCATCGAGCCATTTGCCATTTCCCCAGATTGAGCTGATACGGATCCCAGAATCTCCTACGTAAAGACAAGCCCGAACAAGGAATCGTTTGATAGCGACCCCACCACGAGATAACCGCGCACCGAGCTGACACAGCGCGTCAACTGACTTTACTGGGCAGAACCTGTCAACCAAGATCCTCCGTTGAGTCCGTTCATCTTCTCCGCATTCTACGTTTCGTCGGTAGTTCCCACGCCTGGCCTCTAGCGGACATATCCCTGTCTGACTCGTGAACTATCGCGTGTCACGCCTCGTGGAATCGTGGATCGCCTTGGCGGTTTAGTGATTCAGCCTTTGAGGGGTAACACCATCGTTACAAACTAATTAGACGTTGCGTCTGTTGATTGGATATTGCAAAATACATTGCGCTAATGTGCTTGTTGTGTTGGACTGCTGGTCATAGCTCCCTGTTAGCAGTATAGGAGCTCAGCCGCGAGCCGCGCTCTCTATCAAGACGACATGATAGCTGGAATATACTCGAATCAGCCATCTGCCGATGCATCCGGCTTGTCATTAGAAGGCGACGTTTAATTTCCATACTTATCCTCCATAAGAGTTCCCATCACCAACTCTGACTGCTTTATCAGTGTCACTTCATAGCCCATTGGACCGGGCGCAATCGTGAGGGTGGCAAAGAGCTGCTCCGTGCAGTTCACTACACGCGGCTACGATTTGTGAGACCGCTAAACTTGATACTACGGTATTATCATACACTGATCGCAGATGTTGATCCACCTTCTCCTTGCGACGATGTCTAGGACCCGTGATGCGTCAAAGTGATCTGGGCCTGATACAGCAGAGATGAGCCACGAATGCACGTTGAGGGGAATTTGGTGGCAACTTTATTAGATATTGTTTATTAACATAATAAAGCATCGTTTCATCTGGCGTCTTCCTATCGTCTGATATCAATTAGTAGCCAAGGACTTCCTGTTGCCATCACGTTGACTTACAGCGTAGGAAGTAGCAGGAGAATAACTTGTCAAAATCATCAAAAGAATCTATTTGCTGTGGTTTCCGCTCTTTTCATCAGGATACCTGAATCTCCAGTCCATATATACTGTACTAAGCTTTTTATGTTCACCTGGAAGATTGTGAACATGGCATAACCAAGACAACGCGCGCCTACCCGCGTCATCTTCTCGAAATGCCGTACGATAAGACCAAAATGGAACTTGTAAGATTGACTGAAGCTCACAAATCGTGACATCGATACTGGAAAGAACATGATTTGGAGTTTGGAGGCCAAGGTTGTTGTTTCATACAATTTATAATCCGCCTATGTACAACCTCAATCACCACTCCTGTCATAGTCCAAGCTGGTACAGGATATGAATGTTGACTTGTCCGATTTCCTTTCTCTCTGTCGTATTAATATGGAATGTCATAGAAAGCATATAGCATTGACTGAACCGGTATCCATCCATGCATTAGTAGAATCCTCAATTACTTGACCTAGGTACCTAACCTACAGTACCTAAGTACTAAACAAAATAGCCCTGCTTATATGGATAGGGTTGAACGCAATTATATTAATGTATTAACGCATTTTCTTCTTACTATGCAGACACAGTGTTAAAAAATTGAAATCCAGATGAAATAGCAGACAATATATCACTCTATTGGTCAACAGTCAACTTGAGCATCAAGTAAGCTTACATCATACCCCAACATTAAGGTAGAGTCTAAATATTACTCCCAGGGGAGATCTCAGCACCAACAAAGCACTTACTCGCATCTCACTTATTGACCTTCATACCATATACAACCCGTGAATCTTTTAAAAATGCCTCCTCTTCCAACTGTAGCAATCGCCGGCGCGACTGGTAATCTCGGCGCCAAAGTTGCTGAGGGGTTTCTCCAACAGCCATTTCGCGATAGGTTCCATGACATCATAGTCCTAGCACGCTCCCGCTCACCCAAGGCCGAGAATCTCGTGGAACGCGGCGCATCATTGCGTCTGTATACCGAGGAGAACTTGCAAGAGGCACTAGCTGGGGTTGATGTCCTTATCAACACGTACGTCTACTTCAGTTTGACTGTGACAAGAGCTGACGCAGCTCGTTCTTAAATACAGTGTAGGCCCCAGTGGTCATCACTTCAAGGAAAGCCTTCTTCGCAGCATTCCTGGGTCTAGCGTAAAGCTCTATTTCCCTTCCGAGTTTGGTGTCGATCATTATGTGCATGACTTTCCACACGAGGAATGGGATGCCAAGAAGGCGCACTTCCAGCTTGCATCAGAACTCATCTCCGACAGAAGCATGTGTCGCGTCTATGCTGGCCTATTCCTCGAGGACTCTATCGGTCCGTGGTTTGGCTTCGATACCAAAGGGGGCAGATACGAGGCCGTTGGGGATCCTGCGCAGAAAACTTCGTACACGAGTATGTATGACGTTGGCAAGGCACTCGCCATACTCGCAAGCCAACCAGTCGGCACCATACCGCCGGAGGTGCACCTGAGCGGTGACAGCAAGTCCATGACTGAGATAGCAGAGATTATGGAAGCGAACGGAGCTGGTCGTATCCAAGTGACGAGTGTGCCGCTTGAAAGCTATAAGGCCAGGGTCCTAGCGAAGCCATCGCCTACGCCAGAGCGGTACCTACGGTTCTTGATGGGCGAGGGCAAGATCAACCACTCTACTGGTGAAATAGGTAATCAGAATGATATAGTACAGGCGGAAGCGAATCTATCTACTTGGATGTCAATGTCTGAATTGGCAAAGGAGACGAATGGAAGGCCCTGGGCCGAAGCCGAATGGGAGCTGGTTAACTAGTGTCATTTTGGATATAAAGAGTAAGGCAATGGAAGCAACATCTGGTATAGGATAACAAATCACTATCACAGATGTAATGGCTTGATCAGATTTTAGTCTGAAAATTGATATACTTCTCGAGGAGGATACCACTTCCTCTTGATGCACCCCAGGCCTGCAAATGACATTTGATGGCGTCTGAGTCTGAGTCAGAGGTTATTGGCGAGATTTGACTGCAACTATCATTAGTATCAGGAACTTAAACATTCCAGACTTTGTTAACTCCATTCATCGAGGCATTTTTGTGACACGAAGGAATACTCTGCCGCAAACTAGTATACACCGACTGAGCTCGAGTGACTATTAATCTGCAATGACATGGATGGATATTGAATAGCTGAGCGGCGGCCGCTGCATAGGCGATGAGGCTATATACCTAGATGCTGTATGAAGAGCATTCAGCCGCATCGTGAAGGACCTTTTGACCCTTGAGCTGGCTAGCGGCTTTTGCGGGTTCTTTTCTAGCCAATCCCATCACATGGATGTTCTGTATGATTGGCCCTCACACGAGGCGGATAAGACGGCATGACACTCCACGCATTGAGATGGCAAGGTTGAAATCTACCGAGATCTTTTGTCTTTTTGTCCCAGATGAAACGGGAGCCATGTGGGATGACTGTATAGCTCTAAGCTCAGCTTGGTAACTCTATCACTGTGCCTCTTGAGTATTAATCTTCAAGGACGAAAGAAAGAGGAATATAAAAGGCTGGAGTTTGTCACTCGTGGACATTGAATTCCTGTCACTCACATCTTTCAGTCTCAGACTCTTTCTTTACCAAAAGCTTCTACACCTCAACCTATCTATTCATCACGAAGTCTACAACCGCCATCCTTCTTCTTCAGTCGATTGTTGCTTGCGCGGGATTCACGATGCCAGAGAAATTGCCCAATGGCGTATACAGTGTTCATGTGAACGATCAAGGCCTTGAAGTCTATGAAGGACTCACAGTTGACCACTCTACCACCGTGACTCCAAAAGCATCTAAATCTCAGGTGGAAGCTCGACAGTGGAAAGATGAAGGTGGATGGGACCGAAGTCAACCGGAAATGTACTGTGGATGCGGGTATGTACAAGCATTGTCATCTTCGTCTCAAACGAGTGCATGATTAACCTATTTGTTGTATATTTTAGTCTTTCCATGAACCATGGAAACTGCGATACAGCAGTCGACATGCTTGAAGCACAGTTTCGTGACTCCGACGGTGGCGTGGGTGAGGTTACTCAGGCTTGGTATTCCATTTGGGGAGATGTGGTGAGTTGTTTTTGATGCCCGCCCTTGGATACATTTGTACTCTTTTCCCCAAATATTTACTTACACTGGAACAGGTCGCATTCTGCTGTACTGACGGTCTGTATCCCATGACTGACCCCAATTACGCCGATATTCTTGAGCATATCACCGATCGATGTGGCTGGTATGTGCCAGGGACATTGGTACCGTCTTCCCTCGGGCTTTATACGATTAGCTGTGGCTACATGAACTATTCCCCTGGCCTTGACTTCTGTGGCGCTTCAGTCACCGGCAGATTCATGGGCGACAAAGGACGTTGCTGAGCCTGAGCATATTCACACGTCATAGAAATGGAAATAGGAGCCCGTTCGTTTAGTAATGCTACCAATCACCAAACTTGCTGCTTTTTTCTCCCTCTTTTGACCGTGATGCTCGATGGTAAGGTTAGACAATGCGATATTAGATTATGATGATTTTCCTCTAAAACTTAGGCTTAACCCTCGTCTTGAATACTAGCTTAGCGCATCATATCTGTTGTCATATAAAAAGGGCAGTGAGTACTAGTTGTGCAAGTTACTAATGATAAGAGAGGGAAATAAAGGATTACCAACCTTGATTTTAGCCTACAAATCCCCATACTGGATACAGATTATTTATACGTCGTTCTGTAAGACACTTACCAGTCTCACTATCAGTAGAGTCCCTTTTACAAAGACATATTTCCATTATCTGATTCTTGATACATATGTAATCTGAGATATATTGAGCAAAACTGCCTTGAGTTCCTCACTGCCAATCAATCTGACCTTACCGCTCATAATACCATTGAAGCACTCTCCTAGTAATTCTAATTCTCTATATCGTGGTTCCAACCTTCAGCGTCCTTCAGCTCTAGCTTTGGCCTTCTCGGTCTCTCTTCACTTGCCAAGTCAAGGCCGACTCTGTCTGGGCGCCATCGCCATAGATCCCGTAACTTTTCGTCAAGTTTTCCCTCCATCATCTGGACAATATATTTACCAACATTGACGAAATTCTTGAAAGAGTGGCCTGAGCCACCTGTGGCAATGTAAAGTGAGTCTGGACTACTTGGGTGCGTGCCGATGATCCAACTGTAGTCATGTGCTGTGTATGGAGATCAGCGAAAAAGAATTCCGAAGCTCAGTTAGCTCAGAGGGTGCTTACCTTCAGCATCCCAGCAGAGACTACGGTAAATTCGGTCAGTTTGTTGATACAACTCTTTGGGATTTGACTTTGGGCTTACCGAGACGAGTGCAGCTGCCCACTCGCAAGCTCAGGAAGAAAGTTTTTAAGGAACCATTGGGTCACATCTTTGCCGTGAGTTGGCTGGGTGTCTGTCGGATGGTAGGCTGGATCCCGTGGTATGGACTTTGAGCCCCAATCTCCATTTCTTTCCCTAGAGCTTTCTGAATTCAAGTAGGATGTATCGGTACTTGTTGTGTCAGTAACCTTGGCGTGAGATAAAGTAGATTCTGATGCTGCATCTTACTTGCAAACTTTGAGGATACGATCCTCTTTAGGTGGAAAACTTGAGCGATGATCAGTGGAAGGACTATCACCACACCATGGGGGCCTTACATGTAACCTCTCCTTGACCTGCATTCCACTGTTCAGCATCTCTGATCTTTGTAATCTTGAAGGATGTTTGAAGGTGAGATGACATACATATTGATTACCGGCATATCCTTGTACTTCTGATATTGCTCCTCAGTGAGCTTGACATGAGAAACAACGTAGGCGGTCTATATTTCATATGTTAGCTTGAGATTTTGAAATGGACAATTGGACGCACAGCCTCCAACTGACTCTCGTAGTCGAGTAAGGTGTCGCTGTATGCACCCATTGCCAGGATGACGCGGCCAGCGGTGTACTTTGTTCCATCCTTAGACTCAACACCCGTCACCCGGCCCTCGTCGTCACGAATAAGCTTGACGATAGTTCCGCGATCGCCTGAAATGAATCTTACGCCATGATTCTTACAATAGTCTCTGACTTTCTCCATCGCTATCACAGGGTCTACCCATCCTGCATTCTTGTTAAAGACTGCCCGAAAAGATCTCTTGTCAATATTACTGCTTTCACTCTTGTCATAATCAAGGAAAGGAAACTTAGCCAAAGTATCATCCCAGTCCCGCATTTCAATCATGTTAGATGCGTCTCCGAAATTCCTTGTATTCTCCACAGATTGGTCGAATGCTTGTACTCGACCAAGCTCCGTTGTGCCATCTGTACAGAAGATCCTATGATTATGTAAATAACAGGAAGAAATTGAAGTACCAAGGACTTCTGCAAAAGCTGCTGTAACTTACCAACCTGTCTCATGATAGGCAGCAGAGTAAAGGGGCTCTCGCCAAAGGGACAAAGCTTCATGGGCCAGTCGGGTGTATACTTCGCTTGCATACTCTGTCCTCATAATCTACGTTTCTTTTAGAAAGGGAGTGCTGGGCAAAGGCCGCCAAAATATACTTACCTTATTCATATCATAGCCAGCCGACGAGGGTGATGGAACCGGCCATCTATCAAGGCAGGTGATGCTGGAATAGCCTGCCTGTACCAGTGCATGCGCGGTCGAAAGGCCTGAATGTCTCAGCATACATCTGATTAATGTAATTTTGTTACCGACCAAAAGTCCCGGACCCTCCAACAATTACAATCTCTTGACTGTAGACAGCAGATGAGTCCTTCCAGTTTGCAGTGGACATGTTGGAGAAATGAAGAAGGGATTGTTCTAGTAGCTGTACTGGACCAATGCTGGATACACAACACGACACTCTATGGTCGAGGGGTCAAATTTGTTTCTTATGAATGGGTAACTGATTCGTATAGAAAGCGGAAGGAGAGGAAAGGTCACGAGAGTACGGCTATATATAGGTAGGTAGCTTTAACACATGAAATCTTAGACTACCTTAGTATCTTGCCATTGGATGGTACAGCAATATAGACAGCGAGCACCATGTGATAAATCTTGTGTCGCACTTGCGCCAAGGTAATTGCCGTATCATTTGCCCTTTTTCCGCGGGCCAAAATTCATGCGACACTCTGACTTGGAAGAGTCTGAAGCGACAACATGAAGGCCCTGCAAATATGTCGTGTAATCTTGGCCCGCAGCCTTAAATGTGTCTAAGACACCTCGGAGGCCTCACTGCAACGTAGTGGTGTATCAATTCACTCCTGGGCGTCTACAGTCTCTATCATGGATCGTATCATCACTGTCCAAGGCAGAAGATTATTGAAAGAGCCTCGAGCTTCCCGAAGATTTGTCCTTACTTTGCGAACTCTTTTACATCCTCTTCCCAAAGATTAACTTGAATTTCAACCATGTGCGACTCCAGCAATCTACCAACTGTGGTTCGGATTCAACATTCCGATGGAAGTGAAGATCTTGAACAGTTCAAGGCCCAGATTGTCGAGGGACTCTTATCCACCTTCCACAAGCATGTCAGTGATGACAACACAGTCACGACATGGCAAAAGACACTTCCCATGCGTGCGTACAATTAGCTACTAATATGAGAAAACATCTAACAGCACATCCAGGAGTATTATACGAGTTTGGAGGCTTTCAACTCTACGAGGAAATCACTAAGAGCCCAACCTATTATCTCTTTCGGAACGAGCTTGCATTGCTGGAAACCCATTCACTTGATATTGTGGTCTTCCTAACCATATGGTTCTCAGAATGCGTAACTGACTGAAAACACCTCCAGATTCGTCGCATGAAATCCTCACAATTTGACAAGCAGGTAAGTGGTGTTCTGGTATTTTGAACCATCACGAGGGCAGCTTAGAACTAAGACTTGAGAACAGAATCAACTCGAGAGTGTTCCGTACCTTATTGATCTCGGATCCGGGTAGGCAAAATCCACATTTCTTGGAATAAAGCGATCTAGTGTGTATTGATTATATGCCAGTCGAATTGAGAAGGCAATGGTGCTTTTGCAGGCTGCTGCCAAATTGGTCAAGATGTCACATCAACAAGCAAGTGACCCAATTCGGTATTGCGCGGTAGGTGCTGTACTCTTTACGTAGCACTAATACTAACATTTATCATCCAGATAGACCTACAGTACAATGAGCTGCAAGACAGGTTGGCCTCGCTCAAGTATGCAGTCGAGCCGTTTAGCCTGGAAAGTATACCTATCAGTATTAAAGGTGTATGCGGGACATATTTCGATGCCATGGAATTTGTCTCACGAAGCCGCGGCGTAACGAATGGCAAGTCCACGTCAGATTGTAACTATTGTTACTTATGGCTGGGCTCTAGTATTACTAACATGTCACCCGAGGAATCCACCTTTTTCCTAAGCCAACTGCGGAATCAGATTATGAAACCTCGTGATCATATCCTGGTGGGGGTGGATATCTGCCAAAACGTGGAAAAGGTTATGAAGGCGTACGGGCAGGAACTTGAATGTTGGAAAGGGTACGTACGGAATGGACTGTCAAACGCAGGGAGGTTATTGGAACTCGATGTTGGAAATGTACTTGCCACGGCAAGTCACTGGGAGTATGTCGCCAAATGGGACATCAAAGAGAACCGGCACTTGGTAAGTGATCCTGCCCATGAGCTCATACAAGGGTTGTTCCTGATAAACTTGCCACCAATAGCGCTTTGCTAGATCTAAGGCTCGACTGGAGGTAAATTTACCTGGGTACTCTCAGCCTATCAACATTGATGCTGGCGAGTGTATATGCATCGGCCAGTCGTACAAATACAGAAACGGCAGACTGGAGCAGATCTTTGAGGACTCAGGTCTGGTAAAGGTTGACTCGTGGACTGACGCCAGCAACGAGACGACGCTATTCCTCTTGAAAAGCCCAGCCACAGCCTAACTAGCATGTATCCAATTAGAGCTTACATCAATGAAGGACGGGCGGAAACCAAAAGACTTCTTAGATGGGAAATTGTCAGAGACTCTGAGCACAGACGGAAGAGATATTGATTACATGGCAGCTACCTGAGTTTTAGCCAAATGAACTTGACCAATGATACGGAAGCAGTCGTAGAGACTATATTTGTGGCTATCACTGACTAAAGGAAGGGATGAAGGGGGTGTATACCAATGCGGTGTCTGCTCTATTATCCTTGGACGCCTGAAGCGATTCCAGCGGCATATCTTTTGAAGGTTGCATCCTTTAAGATCGAGCAACCCGTTATGGCCCTTGGAGGGCCTCATCACTTTTGCTTGCGGTATTATCGATATGTGTAAACTACCTTACCCAAGTACCTTGCTTGGAGTAGTTACTATGGTAAGGTTCACCTCATTCAAGGTACACATGGTCTGTGTATCAGCAATTGGTTAGATATTATGGTGCAAGTGTGCTAGTTGCTTAAATCGACACAGAGAACTTTGGTAAGGTACTAAGGTAGCTTACAGTCTAGGTACCTATACAAAGCGCTACATTGTACCTCAAGTCATAAGGTAATGCCTGCTGGAATCATGACGGCATATGAATATGGCCTGCCTGAAGTAACGTCGCAGCCTGGCTATGGGCAACTCCATGCGAACAGCGGAGGCCACCGAGCTTACGAATTTCCTATTCAACTAAGGCACGGGGGTTGAAGGAGGTACTACCTTGTATACCTACCTCTGCCCTTGGTACCTGCTCAAGGTACACAATCTAACTAACCCAGTCGTATTTCCCTATGCCTCACGTGTCTATTTTTCTCACCAAGCGCTTGTGACTACCTTAGGTATAGTTCAAGCTGCATAAATCACGGCATTCATCAGGAAAAGTCCAGTAACCACCAAAGTATAGCGAAAAGTTTATCGTCTCATCAGAGAGGTTACTAACTCCTACCTTAGCCTGTAACTTGCTGACCAATAATCGCTTCTAGCCACAATCAGTCGCAATAAACTTGGGTATGACGATTCGTAACCGTTGCAGATCCATCACTGGATCATCGAAGAGAGTATGGGCTGACGAATTCTACGGTTGTCACGACTGTGACGCCACTGGCAAACTTCTCGTGTGAGGCGCGTGATGTAAGCATCAGCAGTGGGGGGATCTATCAACTCAAAATAACACTCTTATCAAATCAGTTCAGGCAGTATACCAGCTGCCTGCTTTTCTGACATGCCGTACAACCACTGAGCGTCCGGATTGGATAGGTAATGGAGTAGCTTTACTCCGTCACGGCTTTTATGTCTTGCATATCTCATAACCTACATTGGCAATCTTACTGCCAATGAGATGTCGGAGATGCCCCGGGCCATGATCAATTTTGTCGGGATGTCGTGCACATGTTGCCGATTTGCCAAAGGATTCGCAAAACTAGATGTATGACGACTGACACAGAAGGTAGAGGAGAGTGACAAAATCCAGCGCATTCCGGTCAGATGTTCATTCCGGTCACGTATCCCTGGTGGATTGGTGGGATCCCCGTTGTCGGCGGAAGCTGTGTAACGTTCGGTGAATCACCCAAGCCAATGAAATAAATGATTTGCCTCCAACAACCATGAGCCCTAACACACCGACGACGCAGTGAACTACGCGAGGTTGCACAAGACGCCCAGAACTTTCTTCTCTCCGTCAAATAAATTCCTGCTGCGCACACCTCCCCAATTCTCTTCTCTCCAAAGAACACCACATCAACACACCACGTTGTTTTGTCGTGACGGTCACCCAACATCACGCTGACTATCACTCATCATGTCCGAAAAAAGGATTCTCATTCTTGGAAGCGGAATGGTTGCAAAGCCATGCGTTGATTACCTGCTCCGGAATAAGAACAATGTTCTCACCATTGGTCAGTGTCTCTTCCCTTGCCCTTGTATGCCTGAAGGTTTTGACGAGCTGACTTTCTGGGCGATGCCTAGCCTGTCGTACTCTTTCTTCTGCCCAGAGTGTGGCAGCTGGAAGACCTTCCGCTAACGCAATCGCCCTTGACGTCGCTTCGCCGGACCTTGATCAGTGTATCGCAGAACATGACCTCGTCATTTCTCTCGTACCGTTTGTCCACCATGCGGTCATCGTTCGATCGGCTATCAAGGGCAAGACAAACGTTGTTACCACAAGCTACGTGTCTCCTGCCATTCGTGAACTCGAGGACAAAGCCAAGGCGGCTGGTATCACTGTGTTGAACGAAGTCGGTGTCGATCCTGGTGTGGACCACCTATACGCTATCAAAACTATCGGCGAGGTCCACGAAAAGGGTGGAAAGGTATGATGCAAGCTCCCTTGTCCCTGTTATTCTGACTGGTCTAGATTCTTGAGTTCTACTCGTATTGTGGCGGCCTTCCGGCACCCGAGGCATCTGACAACCCTTTGCGTTTCAAGGTACGTCAACTTACTGCAACCGACCTCGCTTGCAAGCCTCTGACTTCTCAGTTTTCTTGGTCCCCCCGTGGCGCCTTGCTTTCGCAGCAAAACTCTGCCACTTTTCTTCAAGATGGAAACGTGGTGGAGATTTCCAACAAAGATCTCATGAGCAAGGCAGTTCCATACCACGTTCTTGATGGATACTCATTCCTTGCATATCCCAATCGAGATTCTGTGCCATTTCGTCAAGCTTATGGAATCCCCGAAGCTCATACCGTCATCCGGGGTTCACTGAGATACGATGGCAACCCTGCTCTGGTGAAGGCTCTGATTGACCTGGGCTGGCTCGACACAGGCTGCAAAGCCTGGCTGAAGGAGGGTATCACATGGTCGCACATTCAGCAGAAGCTTACGGGCGCAGATTCTGCCGCTGAGGCTGATCTTCTGGCCAAGGTAGATGAAATTTGCAGTTTCCGCTCCCCCGAGGAACGACGTAACATCTTGGCCGGCCTCAAGTGGATGGGTCTGTTCTCGGATGGAGTCGCTGCGGTCCGTGATTCTCCCCTCGACACTCTCTCCGATCAATTGGACAAGCTATGCAGCTTCCAGGTCGGTGAGCGAGATCTGGTAATGCTCCAACACAAGTTCGTTGTCCAGTGGGAAGATGGAACTAAAGTGAGTATCGATCGACTGTTCCCGGCAAAGAATAGAGGTAGCTAATATGACCTGTAACAGAATACAATCACGTCTACCCTCGAACTTTTTGGGGAGCCTGGCGGCTACTCAGCTATGGCCAAGTCTGTCGGTTTGACCTGCGGTATTGCCTCCCAGCTTCTTCTCGACGAGGAGCCAGCCTTTAACAAGCCTGGTGTGATTGCTCCATACTCCCGGGAGATCTGCGACCCCATCCGAGTCAGAGTCGAAGCTGAGGGCATCAAGCTTGTGGACCATACTCTCTAGACATGGGAAATCGGTTACGAAATGTGCAGGCGATTTCGATGTCATGTAGTCCTAGAATAACTCTAGATAAGCCTTGGCAACAGAAAGTATGAGACGTAAACGCACCTGTTTATCGATGCTTGTGACTGTTTGGGGTCATTGCAGGCTATCAACATCAACAGAACAGAGACCATGATCAAACTATGGTGATGCAGCACCAAAAAAACGTTCAATGAAGCGACCGATTTCCCACTTCGAGGGACTTAGTGTGATTTTGACTGTGTTTATTTATGCCACGTGCGACTCTGTCAGTGGCCACGTCTGGGAGTATACCCCAGGTGCTGCTAATAAGGTTACTAATTAAGTCATCATAAAAGCATATTATTCTGTTTTTATTAGGAGACTTATCTTTGTTAAGGCTATATTGCCTTCCAAAAGCTAAAGTTAAATAGGACTTTTTAGTGTATTAGCTTCATATGTCTCGTTGAGGCGTCATAAGCTTTAGGCATCAATTGAAGCAACCGATTTGTGAGATGTTGTGCTGGACAGGATAAGACAAAGAGCCACGGCCCCAAAAATGTGGTTCCGCCCGGGATCGAACCGGGGACCTTCTCGGTGTTAACGAGATGCCATAACCAACTAGACCACGGAACCGAGCTGATTGGATATGAGAGTCGAAAGAGTAACAGCTCATACCCACCGGCTGAGACACGAATTGAGTTGCTCAAAGCACTGGACTTTGGTGCTACCCTGAACTCAATCAGAAAATATTGGCAAATAAACATCAGATGCGATGAATGCGCTGTCAACTCTCACTAAAATCAATTCAATTTTAAATAATGCGGAAGTCTATTCTCGCCATATAAGGAATACTCAAATCGCTATACTAACGTTAGTCTCGTGCCCAATCCCTACAATCCATTAGCCTCGTCTCCATCCACCGCATTATGCACATGATGATTGTTGTTATGGTTCTGCTGCGAAGGGCTATTCCTCGACGCGAGCAGCGACTCGAGTAGAGAGCCAATCTCTGGGTATATCTGTTCAATGTTCGCCAACCCCTCCGGCCCCAGCTGCACCATCACGCTGAACATGTTGGCGAACCGGGCTGCTTCTGTTCCGCGCGTCACCGCCGCTTGGAGATCTCCTATGTCGGCTTCTATGCCGCTCGAGTTCTTCTCCGCTATGTCGAGTTCCTCGGCCGCTCGTTTTAGCTCGTCGTGTTTAGCATTGATGGCTGATTCTTGGGTTTTTATCTCTTCGCTCTTGGCGGCTCGGCGACTCTCATAGCTTCGTATTGCTTGTGCGATTTCGGGTGGTAAAGACATATTGTTTTCTTGGAGTGCATGGAGCTGTGGCGCAAGAGCATCCTCGGCGACGGATTCTTCGACAAGTCGTCGCAGCCTGTCTTGCGACTCTGCTATATCATCTTGGATCGCTTGCACGCCCATTTGGGCGGCGCGAAGTTTGCTCATGGCTTCTTGGGACCTGGTCCTATGAGGAAATATTTCCTGTTGAGCAATGGCAAGCGAGGAACGTATCGTCCGGACGTGTGCATCAATTGCTGCGACGAAGACATTGGTCGCAGGTTTTAACGCTTCCTGGAGATTATTCGGTTCGAGAGAACGAGTAGCATTGGCCTATAAATTTATCAGCATAAGGACTCATCGCATATTGGCCAAACAGACAGTTGCATTTGGGCCAAAAGATGTGGCCATTTGGAACGTAGCCATCGGAGAGCTGAACATCATGAGGCTCTGCGCAGCTGACAGGCGCGAACCTTCTGGCGAACTATGACGGACACGCTTCTCAATCGGCGTGGGTATTGTTGTGGCTGGTCGCTTCAGATGCTTGATGTTGCGAGGTACGGGGGGAGATGGAGGAAACTCTGAGGCGACGGTAATAGACGAGGCCATGTGCTCTTCGCTCTCCTCTGAAGAAGTATCTCGACGCGATCGCGATGGGTCAATTGGTGAGTCTGGAGCGCTATAGTTTGCGGTTCTTCGCCGTCGTCCGGATCGTCGCTCAGCCGTACCAACATCATCACCAGTGTCGTCTTGAGCATCAGGCGATTGAGGCATTGTTCGAACGAATCGTTTCTTTGCAGCGTGGACATCCTGCGCCATCAATTTTCCAGCATAAGAAGGTTTGCGATCGCGCGCAAGGGACTTCCGAAGCTCTGTTTGAAGATCTTGTAGCGTATCGCCTGGATTTCTGGCAACATGGTCTGCGACAAGGGCGAGGTCCTCTAGCAGATTGATGGCCCACATCTTGGGAGGTGCTTCGGGAACAATGTCCCATGGCCAGACACCCATAGCTTTGTATATTCGACGAGCTGCGCGAGCTCCGCGTGTTTGTAAGTATGTACCGTGGGGTTCAGGGATGCGAATGGTATCGATGTTATCGAGAGCGCCGTCGACATCAACGATGGGCGACTGCGCGTTTGGCGGCCGTGTCGAAGGCATCGCGCCTGAGGCGAGGCGAGGGAGAGGAAGCGCGCGCGACTACAGCATACAATTTGATAGAACGAAACTGATATCATATACTGTGATGATGCGATAAGATAGTGATGCTCCCAACCGCGGGCAAAAAGCCGGGTCTGGCGCCGTGATTGAACTGGTGATGATCCCCCCAGCCACATCATGGAGCGTCGGGTCCAGGTCTGGTGAGTCGACCCGAGCTCATGTAAAATCACGTGATATGACAGCTCTTTTCCCCATCCCCGCAGTCATGAACTCATGATGCCATATTATGGTCAATGCCGAGGCTGTAATGATTTGATTTTATGTGAGAATCTCCCAGATATTATTGAGAAGTGTTTTGGTCATGTTACATAACGAGTTTGTCTTGTTTTGGTGATTTTCAATTGATCATCAAACTTGGACTGGCCGCGTTCTTAGCGAGGACTAGCACTGTGTTACAAAAGCAAACATCATCCGATTCTTTGTCGACGCTTGACATAGACATGAAATCCCAGCATATAACAATCAAAGATCGATTTAATAGTGCTTTTGTCACAGAGGTTCATTGTGAGTAGATATAATTATGTTACTTTTGATAGATGGCTCACTTAGGGCTTCATACAGTAAGCATGATTGGCAATGACCAATGCATCATTTCAAGGACCATGAATACAGGAGCCGCATTCGATAACCTGAAGCTGTATCTTGCAATTAGAATGGGGTTAGTTTCAATATTTAATCTGTATATGGGCCCAACTCATAAGAGGATAGCTATAAATTCGAATAGTGGCAAAGGATAAATCAGCCCATGATCGATTTCAACGACAGATATCGACTCGATGGGTTTCGAAATATTATGTTTTTGCTTGCTTTTGCTTTTGATATTGTCTTCATGGCTATAACTCAGGTGTTGTGAGGGACTCAGGTACATAAACATGCGAAGAATGTATCATTCGTATCATATCTATTTCGGAGCTAAGTATTCAGAGGCCAGCCTCAACTCGCCGCACTATCTAGGGCATACCTGAGGTGATCCTTATTTCACCCTATTATAGTAAGCACCTAGAGCCTTGTCAATCACAGCCTTAACCTTGGAAGCATCCAACTTCTCCTCTCGGTTGAAAGTGTACAGTCCGTTGACCTCCTGCTCAATATCCGCCCTACAGATCATTAGTCTGATATCAACACAGGAGTCAAATCACACTTACAGCTGAGTATAGACGAAAGCACAGCAGTGCCCTCCCAAAACAACACCATTGACAAGGCGCTCAATTCTGTCTACCAGATCATCAGCGTTGGTGGCAGTGGTGTAACCCCAGTCGAGGCTGTCGCCATCTTCCTTCTTGGCTGGTGCAATGTTGACACCTCCGAATTCAGTGTTCATAACTGGAGCGCCAGGCTTATGCTTAGAGCCCTCGTCAACACCGGGAATAGGAGGTAGGAAGACGCCGCGGCCAGCCTTCGGGCCAATGATGCCCTCCAGAGTGGAGCAGGTCTTTTCGATCTCAGGGCCATCGCTATAGTCATGGAATGTGGTTAGGTCAGTTAGGACATGCTGCCATCCGCAGTTATCATTGATACTTCGTGTATCATCAAGACCCCTAGAACTGTTAGCATTAGTCTGAAATTGAAGCCGATATACTTACTTGGTGAGATAGTAGAGTTGACGAATGTGGTTGCGCTGATCAACGTTATCCTCAAGGTTAGGATAAGCCCAGCTCTCATTCACAGGAGTCCATGTCACGACTGATGGACGGTTGATAACCAGCTTGACAGCTTCAGTCCACTCCTCGTTGAATCGATCAACATACTCGGCACTGAACGCATAAGCATTCGCAATCTCACCCCAGACGAGGAAACCAAGCTTGTCAGCCCAGTAGTAGAAGAGGGGATCTTCAACCTTCTGGTGCTTCCTGCAGCCGTTGAGTCCCATCTTCTTGGCGAGCTCAATATCCAGCTTGAGGCTCTTGGGGCTAGGAGGAGTCATGAAGGTCTCAGGCCAGTAGCCCTGGTCTAAGCAGAGAGCCTGGAAGTAGGGCTTGTCGTTGAGTCGCCAGGTGCCGTCTCCTGTTGTCCAGTTGATATTTCTCATGCCGGTGGTTGTCTTGACTTCGTCGATGACATTCTCAGCGTCATCATACAGGCGGATAACGAGGTCATAGAGTTGGGGATGCTCAGGAGACCAGAGTGCAACACCATCGCGCCAAGCAAAGTCGTTGTCCAGAGGGGCACTTTCGGTGACAGACTTGGGTAGTTTGGATCTCTGCTCTTCAGACAGACGCATATTCAGCTCAACGCCAACGGAGCTCGTCTCTCGGGGCAGAGCCTTCTTGTCTGATTTAGCTATAGGAATACCAGCAAAAATGGATTCAAGCTCGACAGAATAGCCCTTTCCAATTCTTCGTCCCTTGACAGCGATGGTGCTTCGAAGCTGGCCAGAGTGGATATCATTGGACTTGATAACAGTGCCATAAGAGCTATCAGCAATACGAGCACTCGGAACAACCTCTAGCCAAACAGACTGCCAAATACCACCAGAGGGAGTGTAGAAGATAGTCTCTGGCTTGGCAGCCCAGTATTGTTTGCCTCGAAGTTGTGTAAGATCATAAGCCGAATCATAGACGCGCAAAGTGACTCGGTGAGTTGTAGCATCCTTAGCGGCATCCACGGCATCAGTGATGTCAATTTCGAAGGGAACGTGTCCACCCCGATGACCACCGACGTATTCTCCATTGACCCAAACAGTAGCTTCATAATCAACAGCACCGAATCTCAAGACCAGCTTATGACCCTTCTCCTTCTCCTGCGCTGATCGCAAGTCTGAGATGGCACGCTCATACCACATAACCTCATGAACTCCACGATCATTGATACCCGAAGCAGGAGATTGGAATACATAGGGAACATTGATTTTGGTTTTTGAGTTGGTAGTCTGCGTAGATGAAGTAAAGACGTTGTTCTGAATGAGAGAATGGGCGTCACCCATGATCTTCTGCACCACGCTGTCGGTCTCACTAGTTTCTTTGCGATTGGCAGAGGTGTCCACATTGACCTTCTCTGGAAGGCCTTTGCGCTGCCAATTCTCGTTAAGGCCGGAATCGCCATCATCGAAGAGGAAATCCCATTGCCCGTTGAGGGACTCCCAACGAAGTGGGTTACGCTCGAAATCGGGACGCGGGTACGTCATTTTTAGCGGAGTGTGATAAGGCTAAGACGCGGTTTTGCAGTATAATCCGTCAACAAAAGGTTCAATTGCAACAGAAAAGTCAAGTGCAAGAGATTGAGTGTCAAGATGAATGAAAATGACAACTTTGGTGTTTTCACCACGCGACGATCACTTGTTAAAGGGATTCTGCTGATGAGGGGCATTTACCTCTCGTAATCAGCAGTGGGTCTCTCTTCACCAAGTCAGAAGCCTCAGAAGCGCATGTGAAGGTTTGTGATTGAGTGAGAAAAGTTGGAGATCATCTCCACATCAAATGAAATGTCTTGCGTGGATTCTTTTAAAGTGGTTCAGCTCTTCTTTGCCATTCTTTTCCTTGGAAATTTAAGGGTCCAGCGGTTCAATTGGGGTCTTAGCTGACGTTCCCTTATCTCTAGTTAGGTAGTGCAAGATGAACAGTTAGTGGACTGACTGTTGACTGAGGTGAGTGAGTGAGTGAATTCTGATAGACTGTTTAACCTAATAATTATTAAAATTACCCTATGAAAAGAGATGCAGGCCGTTTCCTGATGATGTCTACTAAAGGACTGTGGTATCACTATACGCTGAATTGCATTTTAAACACTCGCCATCGTATCTGTTTTGTTCTGTTCTCTCCTCCTCAACCCTTGAGAATACTAGTTCCCTCCTTGACAGTTGATGAACCTCCTGAAGAGACACTAACTCTTCGGATCGTCTTCCAGGCATTGAGACTCTTCTCGGTAAAGCCACCAGTCGACTCAATGAGGGAGTTGCGGCCGAAATTCAAAGTGCCGATGCTAGGAGATGGGCTGGGGTTGGTGGCCTCGATCTTGGTCTGGACACCCATTTGCTGCCCATCAAAGATGCCCTTCTTGGTTGAGCCGCTGCCACTGCTGCCGAGGCGCTTTTCGCCGGGTGCTGCGGTTCGACGGCGGCGCCAGAGCCAGAACATTACGGCGCCGACGATAAGAAGAACAACAATGATGGCAACACCAATTCCAATGCCGGCCTTTGCACCTGTTGAAAGCCCTCCCTTTGAGCCTTCTTTGTCACCATCAGAACTTCCACTTCCACTTTCACTGCCACTGCCAGAGCCACTACCGCTTCCACTGCTTCCACCGCCGCCACCACCATTGCCTCCATCGTCATCTGGGGATGTCATATAATCCTTAGGGTTGCCCTCAGTATACTCGATACCTCCAGTACTGGGCTTTCTCTCCTTCTTGTCGTGATCTCCAACACAAGTGTACTTTCCCACAACAATGCTCTTGATATTAGCATCAAACCAACTGCAGTCCATAGACTCATCACCGGAGACCTTGAAATCTCCTGTTACTTTCTTCAAGTTGAAGAACTCGACGTTTGTGAACGGCCCCTTGATCGCGATTGTGCCAGCGGACTTGAGAGCGTTGGCTGTAATATTGGTGAGTTTGTCGTTGCTGCTGATGTCTAGTTCATCCACGTATGTAACTCTCGGCAAAGCAAAGGTCGTCAGAGAAGGGTTGTCCTCCACAATGATAGCACCATTCATCTCTTTGATCAAAGGAATAGTAAGATCCTCAAATGAATTAGACTCAAAGGTCAGTGAACCATTGACCGTGCGTAGGGATGAAAACTCAATCTTGCCAAGTCCGCTGAAGTCTGAGGTCGCAGTAGTAGTGCTGTTTCCGATGGATGACAGCCAAGGGAGCAGCACGGTAGCATCTTTGCCGTTAGCGGTGATAGCCATAGTCGCAGCTGACTCGAGGGCTGCGAGATAAATAGTCTGCAGCGCACCATTCTGGTTGAACTGCATGTTTCCTTTGACACCCTTCAGCTTTGCAAATGAGACCGTCTCAAGAGCATTGTTGCCCTTGACGATAAGGCCCTTGTTGGCGTAGGTAAGAGCCGGAACATCAAGCTCCTTCATATCGCTGTTCGAGTCGATTGAGAAGTCTCCATTGACGGTATACACTCCGTTCAACTGCAACTCCTCCACATCGGTATCGTAGACTCTCGCCATACCTCCCACTGTGATATCAGTCTTGTGCTCAAGTGAGAGCTTGGCAAAAGCTTCCGTGATAACATAATCCTTGCCAACTTCCTCCAACGCGTCGAATACCAAGTCGAACTCCTCAACCGTGTGGTCCTTCCCGGTTCCTGTGTTCCATATCGTAAGGGCTCCTTCAATTGTCTTCAAACTCGATGCCGTGACAACCGTCTTCTTCGAATCGTGGTGGGGATAGATGACAAGGTCACCGGTAAGTGAACTGATATCGCCGAGATCTACCGTAGCCTTGTCGGATGGCCAGGAAGAGGGATCCTTATCGAAGAGGACCGATAAAGAGCCATCGACATCTTTGCAGGATTGAACTCCATCTTGGTCGTCGGGTGCAGCGATAATTGTGTAATTGCCGGAAATGTCGCATTCTAGCGCGTTCAATTGCGTGTTAATGGCTGTTCATCTCAGGGGCTGTCTTCATCTGCTTACCAGCTGCTGCGAAATGGCCTGAAAGGAGGAATGACAGCGCCAAAAAAGCGATGCGACTTGCCGGAGCCATCTTGGACTCTTTGCCCTCCATCTACGACTTCATTCAGAACGTGACCAAGACCAGCAAAAAGAACAGCTGAGATCCAGCTGAAGAAGCTAGGGGTGGCCCTTCATTTTATTCATCTCGCCTAGAGGAGCTGTTGGCTTCCCTACCCCTGGTCGTTTAAATTACCACCGGCGTCCGCCAAGAGAAATTGGTTTTTGGGCTAGCACACGCCACGAGGACACTAAAAGGGGCACATTTCCGGTGGAAACATCACCGGACTCTTTCCACGAGCGTTTGTTTGGGTATGATCCCGCTGTTCGAGCCCTTGAGTCCATGGTTTATTTCACGGGTGGCTTTGGACGATGCGCGGGAACTGTTATCTTGGCAGGTGAATGAGCCAAGTTTCATGAAACAATACGAGCTCTTTGCTTGTTCTGACGAGTGGAGAGCTGTATTAAGCATAGCATAAGGTCATATCGGTCAGCCCGTGTTTATGCAAATCGTAAATCCTGGTCGATAATCATGAACATTATCAATGCATCCATGCACAAGCAAAGAACAATCCATATTTAGACGATTAGCTTTTATCCGTGCAAGCGATCAGAGGCGTTTGACATTCGATTCAGGGTCCGATTGCACCGCTTGCGTTACATCAATGATGTATCATGAATGAGATCGCGGGATTTACCGTGTTTATGCTTCAGGATAAATATTCTCAGCCGAGTCTCAGTGGCGGTTAACCGAGATCAATTTTCGCTAGATTGAGAGACGTATTGAACTCAAAATGACCATGTCAGCCTAGTCAATTTGCACAATGAGCCAAAGGCGCTGGAAGAATTGTTCGGTGCGAAGCTATTTAATTGTGATAAGACAATCAATTTTATATATCGAGCCGAGCCGTGTGACGAGGTCAAAGCACGTCGCGAATATAAAGCGCTCGGACAGAATCACAGGCAAGAGGACAGGAAATGATTTAATCGAATAATTTTTCGTATTTTGTAATCTCGCTGCCACATTATCACATCGTTGATGAAGGTATTTCGGGTAGATTAGAACCCTAATGAAGCGCCGCCAGTTCCAGCACCGCCATATATACCTGCTGTTTTATTTGGCATGGTCGACGCAATCCGTTTGACTAGATTCATTGGTCAGTCAAGATCCTCAAAATAGGTGACAATATTGTGGCTTACATTTATCCCAACTCATCGGCTGTTTCAAATCCTTCTGGGCATCTTTCCAAACATGTGCACACCAAGAAGTGACCAACAGATCATACACCTTCTCTTCAACCCTAGCCTTGATAGCAAGCCTTGGGAGCTCTAGTATGCTACCATTCTCATCACGCTGGAGTTTCGTCTCAATGGCAACCACCTCTCCCTTCTCGTCTTTCCATGTGGTGGTGTTGTTCTTCCCTTGGTTCAGCCGATTCTTCAAAGAGGACTCTGCTTTGAGTACATAATCTGGAGTGAGCTTCACTTGGCCACCTTTGCAAATCGTGTGGCAGCCATTGAGACAACGGTGCATGATCATGTTGGGATAAGTACGCTTACGGCTCGTCTGTCCCAGGATGGAGATTTGTTTGTATGATTCTATCGATATGCCGTGCCTGAAGTCGTAGATATGATCAACAGTATATTTCAGCTTTTGTTCAGAGTCGCCATTCGTCATGCGATATCGTAATTTCTCAATGGCATAGATTTTCCGAGTGGCGTCATATGGTGCATTGCTAAGTTGATAGAGTATGCGATTGGGCGCGTATAGGGAATAGATCATTGCGCCATCGAGAACAAGAGTAGGGAAGTCTTCTGTGGCTTGTGATTGATTTTGTTGTTGAGACTCAGATTGGGATAGAGTGATATCGTATGAGGGAGGAAGCTCTGTTGGCGCTGAAGTGGAATACTCTACCACTTGATCAGCTTTGCCGAGGTCTTTCTCGTCTGTCATCTTGTATATCGCTTGTAAATGAGAATCAAGATTTGAGATACTGCAAATATTCTAGAAAGATGGATTTGAGCTGGAAGAGGAAATCTTCTTTCCAAATCTTGATGAATTTTTCTCGGATTGTGAGGTTGAATTTCTCTCAACTCGAAGACTGGGGCGTCAACCACTAAATCACTAGCAAGGCGCAGTATTCACATGACGTTGCCATAACAGGTTCGATGTAGCGCTGTGTTGCATGATTGGAAGTTGCTGGCTTGGCGAATCCTTCGATCGCCAAGCAAGGCGCTTTGAGGCCCAGAAAATTGCTCTAGGGTACGTGATATATGGATTCATGATGGCTGTGAAGATTGCTTGGCAATGATTGACATCAACTCACTAACGTAAGGGAAAGCAATAACGCTCCCTTTTTTATTCTTGATGCGACTTTAATTATACAATAGATGTAGAGACCCATGATAATTAACTTGAATTAGTAACTAAAACTGAAAACCCATTTATCAAGGCAAAACATCAAGGCCCATGAAACATCATCACAAAAGCCTAGTAAATAGTTGATCAAATGATACGACTGAATACCTTAGAGTCTAAAGAATACAGAAGAATTATTTCTAAAGGTAACACTTCAGACATTAGTTTTTAAAGTACTGTAGCGTAATGTTAAGAGCGTTCTTGTTGACTATCATGATTGGGCCAAAACCAAGTACTCATTGAAGCTTGGAGAGGCCGTAAACAAGAAAATCAATACACCCATGGTATATTATAGGATGATCAAAACAGCATATACCTCGGATTTGATGCTTCTTGGAACCTATACCATCCTCTATGATGGCAACGTCTAGTCTACGCCATCAGATCACCGATATTTCCTTGTCATGCAGGAGGTTTGACCGAAACATTTGATGGGCTTCTATATCTCCATCGAGCTTCTAGTATCGGTAAGTGCCTATATACGACTGATTAGCTTCAATTGGCTGCTAGAAATTGCGTGACTCACTATCTATAGTCAACCAGAGGGCGTAGTCATAGGCTGACTCACATTCGGAGTTAAGCCCCGAACTCTGTGTACTCTCGGATCCGAGCCCCGAGTTTCTACTATTAAGCTCAAGACTTCCAAACTTTCGAAAACGAACCTCAGTCCTATGTTCGACGTCTACAACCATGAGTGAACAACCAGTTGGTCCAATTACCCCATCGGGCACCGCGTCCGCACCCTCTCGTCGGTCGCTTGACGGACGCTACACTTCTCTTATCCCATTGGAACCATCTCACGCCGATCCAAGTTGGAAGCACCTTGGCGGCGAGGAAAACGGTCATCTTTGGACATATATGTTTGGAGGACCATACCTTGATCAGCAACAATGGAGAGAGACTGTTGAAGGATTCAGCAAGAGTGAGGATCCGCTCTTCTATACTGTTCTCTCTGGGCCACGGGATGACCCCAAGTCTGAACCTGTTGGGCAAATGTCTTATCTCAACATCGTTCCAGACCATAGAAGGATTGAAATTGGGAGTATCATCTTTGGGTCTCAGTTGAAGCAGACACGTGCTGCCACTGAAGCCTTTTATCTGATTATCAAGCACGCCTTTGAGGATCTTGGCTATCTGAGAGTCGAGTGGAAAGCCAATCATCTCAACAAACCTAGCCTCGCAGCTGCTCAGCGATTAGGCTTTGTTTTTGAGGGTATCTTCAGGTAATTGTCATAGATCACACCTCTTGAGAACCCCCTGCTGACATGTTGGTATAGAAAGCATATGATTCTCAAAGGAAGGCGTCGAGACACAGCTTGGCTCAGCATTACTGATGAGGAGTGGCCTCTTGTTAAGAAGGCTTTTGAGGCTTGGCTCAGCGAAGATAACTTTGATACAAATGGAAAGCAGATCAAGTCTTTGAAGGATATTAGACAAGGCTTGACAAAGGATTAGAGTAAGCCGGCACTTGCTTGACCAACGAAGCCGGGCTGGAATACTGAAGAGGAAGAATGCGGAATGTAATGACGGCAGAACTATAAATCTCATCTAGATCTTTGCCTTTTGCCAGATTCAAGACTATGTATCCTTAAAGCTGATTTACATCCCAGAATATCGGCACGCAGATTCTATGACCGAGGCTTCATCTGAGACCATTGAAATTTGCTCTTACCTGTTTATAAATTCTCATACAATTTACTCACTCACTGTTCATTGCCGAAGCCGATCGAACTCAACCACATTTGATTGAATTCACAACCCTGCCTATACTTCGCGGCATATCAATAACGGCGGGTGAAGATCAACTTGGAAATTGCCAAATCAATACCATGGAAGAGTGGTGGAAGTGTCTACGTCGACCCAGCGCCTAGACCTATTCGAGCTTGCCGGTCGCTCTGTTTTGCGTAGCTCGATTGCTGTATGTATGGATTGCCGTGCCGCGAACCTTAAAGTGGAATAATTCCAAATACCAGGATCCTCGTGATTACTATTCACTAGTTTCACCTTGATTGCCACGTAAGTCTGAGCTTTGACACTGTTGATAGTGACACATACGTGCTCGGACATCAGCGACATGAGCCGTTCGTACGATTGAAACTTTTCCGTGGAGTGCTCTTATTAGGTCCTATCAGGGAATCTTTACCCGCAATTGAGAGTCTGGACCATCTGTGCGACGTTGGGCGAATAATATGCGAGTCTATTTCAGCCTTGCCGGAAAGGCGTTTGGCATTGCAACCTATCATCATGTCACAACCCCGCAAATGATGAAAAGCCATTCAATTTAGCAAGGAATGCATTGCCTCAAGTGTGAGAAATGTGGCTTTCTGACTTCGTGTAGCCCGAGGCTGGCTGCATCTCAGGTGCCACAACAGATTAGGGGTCTCAAATGTAGGTGATGATGGCGTTCTTGGTGATCAAAACTCGGACCGATATTCAATCTCCAGGGGCAGTTCTTGCTTGAACGGTTTGCAACTCTTGGAAACCTGTTTGAAGAGATAAGTTATCACAGGAATATCACCCTGATCAACTGCCGAGGCTCTGGACAAAAACAGAGGAACACCAGGTGATCTAAGACAAACGGGCGGCATTATCCGAGTAGACTAGACCACAACCAGACAAGAGCCATTCCGTATTCAATTACAACGATTCCGGAATAACGCGACAAAGTTTTTCCTCTGCCCATTCTTGGATTCTTCGCGTCGCTCCCTGTCGATCTCCACACGTCAACTCCACACTAACATGGA
>JABEEO010000686.1:0-32786 GCA_013364945.1 Fusarium tupiense | reverse complement strand
AGAGACAGAGACAGAGACAGCGTAAAACAGCCGATGATGATAGTGTACAAAGATGCAGTGTCACCTGTCACAACGGATTGGCCACGCACACAAAAGGCAAGAAGACGTTGCTTTATTACACAGCACTTACGTATCGACCCCTAGAAAAGAAAAGAAAAGAACCCCTCAACGGAACCTAGCAAGAATCCCTCCCACTTCCCATGCCCATGTCCACGTCCAGGTCCCCTCATCTCTAAACTGACTAAAGCTCATGTCAAGCTCAGTAGTCAATCGCTAGTCTCCCTCCGCTACAGCACGGACTTCCAATAGCAGCGCCACGCAATGCAGCCCCCCTGACTAAAGCAGCAAGGGAGCCCTTTCAGCTCTGCGTTCCAGCACCAAAAGCCCCTGCATTCCGCCTAAACAATCAAGCTTTTCCATTCCCGTGCCAGTTTTTTCTTCAGTGACAGTCAAGCTTAGATTAGGTTGGAAAAGTTAATCGTGCGTGCGTGGCATGTTTTCCCCGCTGGTGAATCAAAAGGAGTAATTATGCATACATACTTAGGGATAATATTAACCTTATAAATTAAATAAAAACTCAATTAATTTGCTTTCCCTGGGGATCTTTATTGCCGGTTTGTTTGCCGCGTGTCAACCCTTGGATTGTCATGTCAGTTCATGAAAAAGCGCCACTGAGAATAGCGCCACTTTTACACATTCAGTGAATGCTTGCCCTGATCTTGAGGGACAGATATGCACAGCAAGGGATACATGGCTTTTGTACAGTATCTACGTGTTCCCCGTCTCGTTTCTTTTTGGGTGACGAATCTGATACAACTGTCGCACCGATCGATCTGACATTTCTGTTTGTTTGTTGTTTTTGGGTGACACAGCGTTACACGTTTCCGTCATGATTCAACTGCCGGAGGATTAAAGCTTGACATTCAACGAGGAGCTGTGATTTGGTGGTTTTAGCGGTGCTTAAAATTGGTAGGGTGACACTGAAGGGGCCCTGGAGGGAAATCGTTTCAGGGCTCGATTGATTAACCGACCGACCGCGGGGACAGAGCCGGCACAACTGGAGCCCCGCACCGCATCGGCGTGAGCTTCCGATTTGATCGGCGATAAATACCAGTACTTGATCATGAAGCAATATCAGCAATCGACATAATAAGCAAGTAGTAGTCTGCTCAAAATGTCATTCTGGATCGAGACAGAAGACTGGCATACTGCCGGCGAACCCTTCCGTATCGTCCAATCCCTCCCGGCAGGCCATCTTCCCGAAGGCGAGACTGTCGCTCAACGTCGCCTTCACGTTATTAAAACTCCCAATCACCCTCTAGACCAACTTCGACAATCTCTATGTCACGAACCAAGGGGTCATGCTGATATGTATGGGGGCTTCATAACGCCGCCGAATGATCCCGGTGCTCATTTCGGCGTCTTGTTCTGGCACAAAGATGGCTTCTCAACAGCGTGCGGACATGGGACTATAGCTTTGGGGTATTGGGCTGTTACAAAGGGTCTTGTTAAAGCGCCTGAAAGTGGGAGTGTTGATGTTGTTATTGATGTTCCTTCCGGGAGGGTTACCGCGAAGATTGCTGTGAAGGATGGGAAGCCGGTTCATGGTGACTTTATCAACGTCAAGAGTTACCAGATTGCCAAAGACTTATCGGTCAATCTACCATCACGAGGTATCGATGTCAAGGTCAATCTTTCATTCGGAGGAGCTGTCTACGCTACCGTAGACGCATCCCAACTAGGACTCAAGGTTGAACCAAGCCAGCACATAAACTTCATCAACCTTGGACGCGAGATCAAAGCTTCTCTAGGCACTAGAGCACACTACGAAACATATGATCTATACGGTGTCATATTCTTCAATGACGAAGGTACTGGACGAGCTGGAGAGATACTCCAGCGCAACGTCACTGTCTTTGCAGATGGCCAGATCGATCGCTCACCCTGTGGCTCAGGCACAGCTTCAAGAGTAGCAGTGCTTTTGGCCGAAGGAAAGTTGGGAGCTGGAAAGTCAAAGCTTCTGCATCGATCGATCATTGATACAGTGTTTGAAGCAGATATTATTTCTGAGGAGGAGAGTCCTGTCGAGTTTCCGGCTTGTATTCCGAGAGTGAGAGGAACGGCTAACTTGGTTGGGAGGATGAACTTCTTCATTGATCCAGAGGACACAGTATTTCCAGGGTTCCTTCTGAGGTAAAGACGTTTTAACGAATCAGATTAAAAGTCCTCAGAAGTGGCATATCCCATCATTATTCATTAGTATATATAGCACGCTACTATAACTCATGCCTTGCTTTCGTACAATCTTTTCAAAGCCCATCTATGCCAGGTTAAGATTTTGTGTATACGGACTCACAAATGTGTTCCAATCATTCAAATCTCCGGCAACCAAAACCGGTGAATCCTTTTGGGTATGTAAATCTCTCATGCGCCAAACTTTTAGAATCACCGCTTTTGTTCTCTCAACATTCGCCAGCGTCAAGCCTACCATCGCATCAAGAGTCTCCAATACAAGCTGTCTTCCAGATAAGAAGGTACCTTCATCACCATGAGCGAAGATCTTGTCGTCATTTAAAGGATCTAGTTCCACGGCTGCGACGAACAGAGGGAACAGAAGTCCTGCGGCGCTGCCTTGTTGGATAAGGTCGCGAATGCTGTGCAGGACCTTGATGACAAGCTGTGAGACTTGTGGTGTAGAAGGATCTGCATCTCGAAGCAGACAGTGAAAGTAAATCTGTACCGAAGTCTTCTTCAGATCGACACATCGTCTGACATTCTCATCCATCGCCTCAACAACGGTGATATTGGAGCTGACCATAGTCAACTCCCTATCAAGCTCCTCAACTTGGACCTCATAGTCCTCTTGAGGCATATCTCGGGTTCTTGTCCTGGCCAGTTCAGTGATCTTGAAAATCACAGATGCCATGGCCGGACTGCAGCCCATCCACGCATCGATATCCTCCGTGTGATCCGGTCTTTGCCAATATTCCAGGCCAAAGATAGGTGAATTCCCACAAGCTGTTCTGCTGATAACATCTTGAAAAGCAAAGTATCGCTCTGAGAACGCAGCAAGACTTCCAAATGCTGAGTTCTTACTCGACGGAAGTGCAAGTTGCCGACGTTTCCGCATAAAGTCCTGACTTGCCCGTAGATGAAATACCCATCGATAGTCGCCGTTGTCAAGGATTTCATAAAGACAGAGAAACATCATGGTGGCAGGGACTTGAGGATCCAATATGACATCTGCCGTGACGTCTGGAGATCGAATTCTCTGTAAAAGACCGGTGAGGGCTTTGCCTTTCATCTTCATCGCTGTACGTGTCCATGATGGATCTGTGATGCTTCGATGTCGAGCAGAAAATGCAAGGACAGATTGGACGAGAAGATCTTGCCCAGCATGGGTGAATAGAGGAGCGACCATGCTTGCGAAAGGTGACGAGAGCTGTGAAGAAGGCGTTGTGAGAGGACATAACCGTAGGAGATAGTATTCGAAAAGACTCGTTTCAAAGGTGCTCAGTGTAGGGAATGATGATATTGAAGGTAAGAGTCTTGGTGGTGATCGTGATCTCCGAATAAGCACTGAAAACGGTTCAGTTTCATCCCTCAGCTCCATAGCCTCCCTAACAAGACTCTCTTCATAATTCGGATCATGAACAAAGTCACTATAATAAGTATTGATAAAATGTCTCGGCCCAATAGCCCCAAAGCCCCAAGCCTTTGGCGAATGAACCTGCGGCGGACGTCTCTGCCTCGCCCCATCCTTACACCAAACACCCTCCCGCCCAAACGAGAGTCCCTTTGCAGTAAACTCAGACTCCCATTTCAACTGCAGCGTCGTATTACACGACAATCCGCGGGAGACGCAGTTCCGACATGCAGGTTTAGCTTCGTCGCATTTTACTTTGCGGGTCCGGCACGTTTGACATCCTGACCTTGTTCGTCTCTGGACGGGGCCAGTTTTGCCGGGGGGACGGCGGCGCGGCATTGGGGGGGAGATGGGACACGGAGCAAAAGTGCCGGGAGATGGAGGAGGATTCTTTTGCTTGTGAGAGTGAGTGGTTGATCGTCTGATGGGGAGAGTGGAAAAGCGGGGAGTTTTGGAGGAGGAGACGATGCTTGATGGGGCTATCACCTGATGATAGCGAATGGGCGATTAAACCGGTTTAGATCGGGAGATGGACCAATCAGATGTACAGTGTGAATCTGTGATTCGGCTGGACCTTCGACGACATATCTCGGTTGGACCTTCAATGGAGGCGACAGTATTGGATAATTCCTATATCTTTCATGGCTCGAGCTGATTATTCCCATTCTTTATCCATCGTATCCCTAGCATTGTATTCCTACATTCACTATCATGGCCTCAACTCTCACCAAACAGTCCCAAATTCTCATCGTCGGTGGCGGAACTTGGGGATGCTCAACAGCCCTCCATCTCGCCCGTCGAGGCTACACCAATGTCACAGTTCTCGATGTCAATCACATTCCATCGCCCATCTCAGCTGGTCATGATGTAAACAAGCTTGCAGGCGGGCTTGGTAAGATACTCTATCGCATAGCACACAAACACTTTACTAACGGAGCAGGCACTTCTGATAGCAAAGGCGAAGATGCAGACTCAATCTGGAAAGCACTGACGTACGCCGCAGCTCAAGGCTGGCTCCATGATACCGTATTCCAGCCTTTCTGCCACAATACGGGATCTGTCATGGCTGGTTCAACACCAAAGTCTATCAAGCAACTGGTAGAAGATGAGATCGGTGACGACATCGACCAGTATACGCCTCTCAACACGGCAGAGGATTTCAGAAAGACTATGCCAGAGGGTATCTTAACAGGTGAATTTCCAGGCTGGAAAGGGTTTTATAAACCCACGGGTTCAGGTTGGGTTCATGCTCGAAAGGCTATGAAAGCTGCTTTCGAAGAGAGCAAAAGGCTTGGTGTCAAGTTCATCACTGGTTCTCCCGAAGGAAAAGTTGAGAGTCTGATCCTTGAAGACGGTGATATTCGAGGTGCAAAAACAGCAGATGGAAAAGAACACAGAGCGGACCGAACGATTTTGTCAGCAGGTGCTTCAGCAGAGTTCTTCCTCGATTTTGAGAACCAGATCCGACCTACAGCGTGGACTCTGGGCCATATCCAGATGACACCAGAGGAAATGAAGCTATACGAGAACCTGCCACCTCTCTTCAACATCAACCAAGGCTTCTTCATGGAACCTGATGAGGATCTTCATCAACTCAAGATGTGTGATGAACATCCTGGGTACTGCAACTGGGTTGAAAAGCCTGGTTCTAAATACCCCCAGTCTATCCCCTTCGCAAAGCACCAAGTGCCAATCGAGGCTGAGCGACGCATGAAGCAGTTTCTGAAAGACATCATGCCTCAGCTTGCAGATCGTCCACTCGTTCATGCTAGAATCTGCTGGTGTGCTGATACACAGGATAGAATGTTTCTGATCACCTATCACCCTCGGCATCCCTCGCTTGTCATTGCTTCAGGTGATTGTGGTACAGGATACAAGCATATAACATCGATTGGAAAGTTCATCTCAGATTGCATGGAGGGCACGCTTGAGGAAAGGTTTGCCAAGTTCTGGAAATGGCGACCAGAGAAGTTTACTGAGTTCTGGGGTAAGGATCCCTTGGATCGGTTTGGAGCTGACGATAAGATCATGGATTTGCCTAAGAGTGATGTGGAAGGGTGGACAAATATCAGGAATGATAACTAAGCGTTTTGATTAGAAGGTAAGATAAGAATAAAAAACCAATGTATCAAAATTCGCCCACCATGTATCTACGTGAAGACATTGACAGCATCACGTAACAGAATCAAAATATCTTTGCTAAGAGCTTCCCCGAGCATGTCCTTGAGGAAAGCCAACAACATTCTCATACATCCTGTTACCAAGACTCATGATTCTTCTCTTGAAGCATCAGAAAACGCTTCTTCAAGCCTGTCTTGCAATAAGATTCCGCCATCCTCGGAATCTTCGCTCGACGAGACATCATCACCTGATCCGCTGTCTGAGAAGTTCACAAGTCTCCAGTAAGCTTCGCCATCATCTTCCTGCAGTTCCCAAGCTGCGATTTGCTTCCTCGGGCAGAATTTGCCGTGTTGATGATTCTCATCTTCGCAAAAGAACTCAAAAGAAGACAGGCAGACGCCACGATCAAAGCATTCGAGCTCAATCACACAGCTTTGGCAGTCTTCGCATAGTTGGCCTCGCATTGGGGGCCAAAGGTGTTCGATTGTGTCGGTTTGTCCAGAAGCTGGCCACGTCTGATCGTCCCAGTAGGGGCAATTGCCTTCTCTCCCACGCCACAGCTTTTCAAAGTCTCTACGAGTATAGCCATGAGTATATCTTGCCTTTCGTGGGTAATACCGCCGAGTCTCTAAAATATCGTAGCCAAAATAAGTCAGGGCTGCGTCCCAGAGATCGCCTTTAGCCGAATGACAGAAGAGATAATCAGCTTCGCATCTAGCGTTGTAAGCGTAGTGTGAAGCCAGATATCCATCGTCATCAGTAGCGTATGGATCACCGCCATTTTCTAATAAAAACATCAAAAGATCCCTGTATGCCGGTATGTCATTGATCCAGCAGTATTCTTTGATCATGAGGTGGTGTAGACATGTTTGCCCGTCAAGAAGGGCATTGATGTTGTACCCATGTTTGAGGAGATGCTGAATTTGTCGGCGTGCCTGATATGGTTCGGAACTCAGTGCAAGATGGCATTGGGCACAAACCCTTGGGATTAGATCTTGGTTCCTCGTGTTGTTTGAATCGACATAAGCAAAAGGACTTATACTAAGCGTTTTCTCCATTCTGAGGCAGTTGAGCTCATTCTGGCAGGAGTTAGAGATTAAATAGACTCAAGAAAAAATACTCACATCAATATTAGTAATCCATTGTATTGCAGTGGCAGGTCCTTGGACCTGTTGAGTAATATCGGCTCCTGCATAAAGCAATGCTTCGTAGTGCTCTGGTGCTACGCCATACATAAGAGAAATGTGCGATGGTGTTCTACTATACTGTTATCTTGAGTTGGCGGTATGCTTGAGACAAGTTCCATACGTCTGTCGTTCAGCGCCCGGGTGAGACGCGACTTCATCGACATCTAATCCCTGTTCTATCAGGAAATTCAGTACAGGGAGATTTCCCACTGAATGCTTTTAACAGGGAGCATAAGCTAGTGCCATGGACTTCTGTTGACTTGTGATGCCTTACATGGAGTAATGACCATCCATATGTATCGTGATCATGAAGATTGGCCACCCCTCCCTCAAACAGTTTGAGGAGGTCTTGGACTGATCCGTTCCGGGCTGTATCAGATACAAGAGAATTTATGGGTAGAATGTTGCAGACTGTAATGCAAGGCAGCATGCTGCTGAAACTGTCAAGCAAAGGCTGCCCTTGGTTCACCAACAGTCTGAGCATCTTCTTTGTGCTTTTGGATGTGTAGGTAAGTTTTGCGAGGAGGTCTCTTCTGGTTTCGATTTTTACCTTTTGCCTTTCGAGTTTAGAGGATAGATTTCGACATCTCTTGGCTACCGTGACTGTCAGAAGTCCATCATTTGTTTCGATAGTTTTTCGTTTTCGTTCTTGCGAAATCAAAGGTTGTTCGTCCGCTGGTCTCCACAATCTTGTTGCCCCTAAAGAAGTAAGTAACAAGATCCTATAAATCGAAACGAAGAAAACATACGAGTTTGATTGATCATCATCGACGGAGAAGAGAGGATGATATTTGCCATTAGCTTCAATTCCTTTGAAAAGCCTTGGCGACAATTTTGGCAGGTCCCTTCTGACTCGGCAGACTCTGCATCATTTCGGACACATTCCAGAAGCTGCTCAATGTCTTTCAAGAGCTCTTCTGCATCATCGGAATCAACCACGCAGGGCTTCTTCTGTAGGAGTCGCATTAAACGATTGATAGTCTCATCCAACGATGTATCCAGTGAACAGTCCATCTCTTCATCGTCCACCTCCGTCACCCTTGCTGAAGTGGATGATGAGTCCTCCTCGGTGATGAGGGTAGCTGTATTGGTTGTTTGTAGAGTAGATATGTCTTGTTTCAGTTGTTGGAGAAGGTCAAGAATTTGAGTTGACTGAGTTGCTGTAAAAGACCCCTGTTGCACCTGAATAAGATTGAGCCGAACTGTCAGATGCTGCGCATGGCCGCGAACAACGTGCCGGACCTGGTCAAGGTCTTTTTCTGAGAAAGAAAGCTTCAACTTTGTCCAGAGGCGATCCCATCGACCATCCGAATTCGCCACATCGAGAGATTCCAGCCGAGAATCAAGTTTGGACAAGTCGTCATGGCATTTCTCTGCTAAACGTTTCAACTGAGACTTATCGGCGTCATCGACGGAAACGAAGGATAATTTCTTTAGCCGTTCTAAAACACTCTCGAGCTGCGCAATCTCGCCGGTAAGGGAATGGATGATCTCAGGGCCATCTTTGATGGCCGAGAGTGCCGAATGGATAGATTGGGTCACAGTGAAAGCGACGGTGATAAAGGTGAGAATGCTGGCACCAGCGCCGACAGCCTCCATTTCTTCGGATATGGCTGGAAAGGGACGTTGCGACGGAAAATCTAAGGTAGCTAGGAGTGTGCAAGGTTGAAATAGTCTGCCCAGAGTGAAAAGTCCAGCTGGTCTGAGCTTTTGGAATTGTGAAATTCAGCGCGGTGAGCACAGCCTGATTTGTGACTTTTTAAATGTACCTCTACTGGTGTCAGCCCAACTTGTCTCACAAGAGCTAAGCCACCACTTGCAGCTCAGGGCGCAGGATACGGAGTGCCTATTCCAGCACTTCACATCCAATCATCTGGCCAATCATCTGGATCAGGCTGCAGCACTCGAGCGGTGAGCCAACTGGGCAGATTCCATGGACTGTATGCGAGTACAGAACTAATCATTTGATCAGACTTTCTCACTCGGCACATAATAGTTTCGGTGATGCATTTCGAAAGTCTATTGGTGCCAGAATGTGTTCTTGTGTGCTAAATACTCCAACTAAATCGCCAACCACTTTAAGAACAACCGTGATCCATCAGCCAAATCTACTGTGAACAATACCCTAGAGATTGCTGAGTATATAGAGATGACTGTGGATAGTCACTGAAGAAGACCCATTTGCGTAGGTAAATTCTTCTTGGAGATCCTCCAGAGGTTACTTGTAACCAAACTTTTGCTCTGAAATGGAGAGTCTGGGGCCCCTGAACCCCGTCAATCCTGCTGCATACACAGTGAACCATTGCATCAGGCGTTCAGAGGTATTTTGAACTGATTCAGGGCTAGGATAATCGTGAGGCGTGTCACATAGTCGGGTAATGCGTATATATTCTTCACTCGAGCGTAATTCTTCATGTTCAATTGTTCATTCACAACCCACATATCTGGTAACTACAAACGAACAGCTTCCCACAAATCACTCGTCAGTTAGAAACAGCCAATATGTGTACCGAACAGTTCAAGGTCTGTTCTCCATGCGGTCATAGGGTGTCACTTTGGTGAATTTATTGCAAGCCTTGGTTGCGATCAAGCCCATCGCCTCAAGCTATCGCCGAGCTTGAATTCGAACCATCTATCTTGTGGCATCTTCGACCAGGTCGCCGAGAAGAAGAGGGAAGGTTAGAGAGAAGAGGGTGAATGTAGCACGGAGTAGGTTCCTTGTAAGCAACCTTTTGCTCTGATGCAGGGACTCATGAGACCTCTGTTCCGGTAGCAATGTCATGAACAGATGTCAGATACGCGAATGCAGTTCAGAGTGATCAATAGTCAAGATGGGTGTGAAACATCTAGGGGAAACCTATAAGTCCACGGCTTAAGCGCCAATTTCTTTCATCAGTCATAGCACACATTCTTCATCACAACATCAGAGAATACAACAACGGGATCAACATCCTACTAAGAACGCAAGCACACAAAAACCGCTTTTTTGGAAACACTTCTCACCCATCTCAAGCCAAAAATGTGCACCAAATATATCAAAACATGTCTTGTATGCCATCATAAGCAGTTGATTAGGTGGAGCCAATGCGATCCCTATACTCTCTGGCTCGCACTTGGTCAAGATCCCGCCTCAACCGAACCTAGTGCCGCCGGACATATTGAGTTGGGTCTTCAAGACATCGACGAAGTGGTAATGGATTTCTTCGCATCAACGCCATGTCCCAATGATGCATGCCCGAGTAATAATTGAGGAAGGGAGGAGGAGAGAAGGCGGGCTGGATATGAGGAAGGATCCATTAGCAAGGAATTATTACACTAGCTATATATCACAAGGAATTCTATAACTCTGTGAACTTCGAGCTTCTAGTCATTGTGAATGGTCTGAGCTTATGTCTTTAATTAGTTGTGGATCTTTTCTCGGTAACAGATCCATGCTAGCCGCATTGTCATAGTGACCCCTGAGTCTATTCTACCAATAGTCAGGATTAGCATCAGAAACTTCAGATGTTCCGACCCAAAGAGCCCTTTGAGGGTCAAGAAACAATAGACGCACGTCTCATTGGAACCAGCGATGAAGGTACAAGTGTGTTATCGTCACAATGCGTCAAATTTGCGAAAGATCGGCCTGACGATTTTACAAATTATTTGCTATGTGCGTGGAAACGAGATGGCGCTGTTATTCGAGAGCATAAAGAGCTTTTAGAAGCACTAAAAAACGTTGAGGTAACACGAAAAGATGGCGAAACTAGTCTCTTGAGGGAATTCTACCTCCCACTTCCGAAACTCGTTTTCTTACAGGCCCGATATATGCTCCCGCATGAGACCTTCAAATTCTTAGATCTTGACCCCAAACTGTCGTCAAGTACAGATCTTGGACCATGGATATTTCTTCGAGATGATATCAAAGTCGAGGCGACAGACGACGAGTGGTTCTACCTCTCTCTCCTTCACTATGTACAGACACAGAACAGCGGCGGGAAAGTAGAGTTTCCACGACGGGTTTTCGAGTTGTATCTACGATTACAGGCTGTCTGTGAAGCTGGTGGAGAGAAAATCAGAGTTGAAGTCAGGTAGGCAAGATCTATGACTGCTATTATTACTCATTCTAATAAAGGCTTTCAGAGACTGGTTGAGGGAGCTGCCACTTATCCTCACACCCAGCGGGTGGAAAACTGCCAGCCAGTGTTATGTCAAAGCCCCGAAGAATCCATCCAGGGTGATCTCTGACTCAACGCTTCTCCCGCCACCCAAAGATTGGGAAGTCTCCAGTTTCGAACGCCCTGCTCTTGAGAAGTTCTACAGGGAAACGCTAGAGGTCCTGGATGGAGAAGTTGAGTCAATTCTCTTAGAGTTCGACGAAGAACCTGATTTCAAGAGGGCGAAACAATTATATCACGCTCTGCAGACTATGCAACCAGGCCTAACGAATGATGATATCAAGCGAATTAGGTAACGATACCTGAGCCTGTAGAAACTCATAAACTGACATTGATGCAGGTCATTTTTCAAAGACAAGCCACGCCTCTTGCTGTCTGAGAAAAGTACCGAAAGGTTTCTTTCGACTGATTGTGTCTGGGCACCAAAGTTCACAAGTCCACGCAATGCGAGCGAGACTTGTCCAGAGCTGGAATTATTCTTCACCGAACTTTTAGGAGTTTCGAAAACCGACATCAACATTGTCTACCAGGAGCTTGTTGACTTTGACTACCGGATGATGCTCGATCCCTACGATTCACTCGATGAAAAGATTAAAAGGCTTCTTATACAACTGAGTGAAAGGCTTCCACAATTCGGGCATTTGATCGACAAGGAAGATCTCCGTGAGAAGCAGATATTCCCAGTATATGGGAAAGACAAGCGATTGCGGTTGTTCCCAGTCTCGAAGCTCTTTTACATCCTTGACAAGGAATATCTACATCATAGCTTCAGAGGAAAGGTAGACGTCCTCGATATTGATCACACGACCTTTTGGTTGTTAGAACCTTTTTTTATCTGGATGGGGCTTCAAAGCCGGTATCTCAGAAACAATCTTATCATGGAACCTGCTTCCATTACACCTGGTGTAGTTAATTACGAGTCAACTCCAACCCTTGATCAAGAGCGAGTTGATGGACTCTTACGGTAAGAACTCATTCTCCAAGTATTGCTCTATTGCCTAACACATAAAAGCCTCGCGGTTCATTTCAAGAGCTACCGTACAAGGAATGCAGAAGAGATAGCCTCGGTTGAGCGACAACTGCTATTGACCAAGATCTATTACGTGGACGAGGGCGATATTAAATGCACCGTAGCTATCAAGGGACTTCCCCCGACGACTTATAAAACTCCATTTCCGCATTTCTGCATCAACAAACGTCGAAATAATGGGTTGAATATCTACGTCACAAAAAAGTCAGCTGAAGTCACGACTTCAGTTGAACTACCTCGCTCTTTGGCGGCGTGGCTGATGGGAGATGGAGATCCCCGACATCTAGATACAACGCAGGTCGATCCAAGACTCATCTATCTCGTGGGAACTATACTCAGGGTTAGACATTACAAACTTTCTGCTATCAAAGATATTCTTGATGGAGAAGGGATTGTTGATGTTGATAAACTGCAATGCTCTATTTATCATCCCCAGAGCCAGTAAGTTCTTTGGATAATTATCGTTGATAGCCATTGCTAACCGCATGACAGGAAGCAAAAGTCCCCTCAGTTGTTCTCTGCCCAACCGCCTTCGCTCGTGTCTAGTCGTTCAACTCTGGACTCCAGTCGTACTTCGACACCAGCGCAAGTGGACGGCTTGACTCGACATACTTCATTTGGGTTCGGAGGCAAGTCTAACAGCAACGGGTTTGGGAGTAGGCTGGAGGGCAACTAGCCGACATATTTTTTTTTGAATTCATAATCGGGATGTCTTGTTACACTGCCATTCATCTCTGGCGGATCTCTGCATTAGTTTAATACCTAACCTGAACGCTGCCGCTTCCTAGCAACATCATCGCCTTGGTCGACATCCTCCATGAGCTCGCTGTCTTTATCGAGCTTCGTCCACTTGTCCTTTCCATCAGGAATGTCAACCACTCTCTGCGTGTAGAAAATGTGGCACCTTGACCTGGTTAGCCCTGTTTGAACACATGTTCTTGGTACATAACTTACTGTGGCTGGAAGTTCTCCCGCAATTGAGGCGTATCCAGGTTCAAGAGCGTAGGGAACAAAAGAACCATGTTCCGTCCCTCGTCCATGATCCAGCTTCCGCACTCAGCGCAGCCGACCTTGCATGGAAGAACATGCTCATTCTTCTTAGTGGAGGTCTTGTAGAAGCGAAGGTTCTTGACACCATTCTCAAAAGAGAGGTCTGTCTTTTTGAAGATAGCCGCCCATTGGAAAGGAGCACCTGAAACTCATTAGCCACAGATCATGTAGCGTGTCCATTGGGTGGAGTACCGTGGATCTTCTTGCAGTCTATGCAATGGCAGTACTTTGACGCAAGAGGCTTGTCGCTGTTCAGCCAATACTGCACTCTACCGCAGTGGCATGAGCCATGAACTTTCTTTTCAAAGTTCTCTCGCTTTTCGGTAGCTTCATCAGGTCTTGTGTAGGGAGGTTGTGTTTCCCAATCATCATGGTTGTCATGGGCGAATTCGTGCTTGTGCCCTTGCATATGCTTCTCGTCGTCGTCAGCACCCATTGTGAGAGATGGAAACGAGAATTCTTGGCAATAAATGAATAAAGTTGGTACCTAGATCTAGATTGAAAATGATACGAGATCTAGAATTAACGAAAATCTGGGGTTTTGTAGAAACGGTCGCGTGCCCTTGATCGACGTGGCGCACGGTTGTCGTCATAGATCTATCAAGATGACAAGTCCCCATCATGACCCTCATATTTTTTTTTGCTTCTCCCTCTCGATCTGATCACTCGCTAGGACCATTTCCTCCCTCGATCTATGCACTATTCAACATGTCATTGATCATCTCGGCCCACTTCCACGGCTCCCCGATCTCCGGACTGGCCTCCGTGACACTGTTGTAATACTCCCAGCCCATTACTCCCCCGATCCTCGGGTACCTGCTCACCAACTCTTTGAGACACGCGCGCAGCTTTGCTTCTTTTACGTGTCCGGAGCAATTAGCTGGGTTTGTTACCAATCCGATGACGACTTTTTCCTGTGGCCAGCCGCGCGCGATTATCGTGTCGTAGTCGTGTGTTTTGCTCATGTCACCCCAGCCGCAGTAGAATTGCGTGTTGTACCACGCGATTCGCGAGCCAAGTCCCTTTTCGAGCTCTTCCATGTTGAAGCCTCCGAGGTTCTGCCTGTTAAGCAAAGCTGGTGCGACGGGCGCGAGGGTGATGAGGAAGGATTGTCCAAAGTCTGTCTTGAGGTGATCAATCAGACGGACGACGCCTCCAAGCGACATGGCCTCTTCAATATCGAGATCAAGTCCGTCGAAACCCGCCCACGCGATCATCTTGCGCAACGGTTGATACCATCTATGAAAACCCTCCAGCGACCCGTCCAACTTGGTGTATGATCCTTGAGCTGCGCCTCCGAGCATGCCGAGTACTTTTACGCCGGCTGCTTGAAGTTGACTGACTTCATCCCAGAGGGGAATGAACTTGTCTGCATCATACAGATCATCGTTGAGGGTGATGCGCTCAGGCGTGTTGAGGTGAATAGCCGCGACAATGACGTGGGTGACTCCGGTGGCTGGGAGAATTGTTGGCTGAAGCGAGATGTATTTATTGTCTTTGTATTGCGTCTGATGGTAAAATATGATTCGCTTATAAGGCTTCGGCTTCGAAGCAGGATCAGTGTGAGGAACGAGCATTTTGTTTGCGAGACGCTTATACTGTCGGAAGACGCGGTGCCCCAAGTTCGGCACTGTTGGTAGAGTCAAGCCACCAAAATTAGAGTCCCTCATTGGCCTGGCAGGATATGAGCCGGATTTAGCAGTTCTCGAGCCGCTTATATTGAGTTTGATGACTTTGCCTCAGGAACAAAACTTCTGGCCTTAGATTACAAGATGTGTAAAAATAATAACTGGCCTAGAGGTCTTTTAGGTTTAGACAAAGCCTGCCTACGTCTGTTCAAAAACTTAGGATGGAGGTACTTAGCTTTCTTGCCTCCCTAGCCCTATTCAGTCTCAGCGAATAGATTAAGGCAGCCCTTTATGAAGAAGGCGAGATTCTCACTGAGGGCACTATGAGACATGGACACATTATCTATATACGTGAGTAATAATTTGTAACTTGAAGGGTTGTGACGTGTCCATTGCGCAACAGGCATCCATATGGAGATTCAATATACCACTATTACAATCACTGACAAACACCGCTGTATAACCTGTCGACTACCAATACAGCTAGCTAGATATCTACAGTCGACCACGGTAGTAGTTTGTTGGAAACTACAAATCTTTTCGTCCACTCAATACACAGAGACAAGGGGCATTCCTGTCAGATAAGATATGTCGGATATGGCAAGTTAGACATTGAGACCCTGATAAATGCCTATCTTTTATGCCAATACCATATTGTGGATAATCTCGGCTATGCTAACTCATAATGACTTGTAGAAACCTTACATGACTGCCGGATTGCACGTAGCCCTTATCTTGTCGATCACGATATCGCCAAGTTGGAGATGTTGTCTAACGCGACAATTTGAACCCAATTTCCGACATGTTTATCAGTTCCGGGTGAAGATACTTTTGATATATATGATAACAGAAAATCTCCGATCATTTCTATATTAATTTCTGTATTTCTGAATCAGACGTCGTATCAATGATCAAAGTTCAACCCCTCTCGAAGTCAACAACCTTGATGCTACATGACCCCACTATCCCCAACTCAAGTCTTGCCAGCTTCCTCATTAAGCTAATCTCTTCCGTGCCAAGACATCGTTTTCTTGTTGATTTCCCCCGAAGTCATGCTTAAATCTATGCTAGTTCTCTAATGCCCGACGATCTTTTGAATCTGAGGGGAAATTGAGCGCGGAAGCAAGAAGTAGGGCCGTACGTAATGAGCTCCCTCTTTAGGACCCAGCCTCTGACCATGTAGGCTATAAAAGCACGTATTTCCCTCGTCGATCAGGCTGTGTAGAGGTATATAGCTTTGATCTCAAAATGTTGCGAAAGACAATCTTGGTCGGCCTTACGGCTGCATCTGCTGTCAGCGCCTTTCAATATGGCTACAACCACGTAACCGTCCGGAAAGATATTCCTTTGGTGGCAGCGAATTTCAAGGATGTCGACATCGATCTGTATTCTCCGGCCTTCCTCGATCCCGAGAGTCGACAGGCAGGTTTTAAGAACGGAACTCAAGGGCCGACCTCCCACGAAGATATGGGTATACATATATCAGAGCACTCCGATGAGCCCACGCTGACAACATGCAGAGGCTTACATGGAAAGCATTGCTTCGAAGAATGACTACATGACCTATCAAACAGCAAACTTCACATCCGAAGAACTGAGGTCATTCCCATTTGTCAAACTCTCGTCTTCAAAGGATCCAAAGACTACAGGCAAGGTCCGAGTTTGGGTTCAAGGCGCAGTACATGGCAACGAGCCAGCCGGCGATCAGTCCCTCCTCGCTCTCCTCGGCAAATTCGACAAAGATCCCAAATGGGCCTCCAAGATTCTCAAGAATCTCGATATTGTCATTTTGCCCCGGTACAATCCCGATGGCGTCTACTACTTCCAGCGCGTGCTTGCTACGAATTTCGATCCTAACCGCGATCATACTAAGCTGGCACGACAGCAGACTCGTGATATCAAGCAGCTTTTCAACGAGTTTGCTCCACATGTTGCGATTGATATGCATGAGTATGGTTCATCAAGTCGATACGGTAACTACGTTCAAGCTTCCGATGGTTTGTTTTCTGCTGCGAAGAATCTGAACATCAACAAGAATATCCGAGAACTGTCCGAAAAGCTGTTTGCCAAGAACATTGGCGATGCTATGGTCAAGGCTGGGTTGAGATGGGAGCCGTATGTGACTGGAAGGACTAACACTGATCCTGATTACGTGCCCAAGTAAGTTTCATGGTTTTCGTCTTACATTCCCAACACTGACTTGCGAAAGGTTCGATGAAGCTGGCTCTGATGCCAAGATTGGTCGTAATGCAATGGGTCTTACTCAATCCATCACATTCCTGATCGAGATGCGAGGAATCGGTCTAGCAGACCAAGAATTCCAACGCCGAACTGCCGCTGGCTTGACCATGGCTAGTTCTATCATTGAAACCGCTTCCAACAATGCTCAGAAAGTCTTCAAGACTGTGGAGGGTGGTATCAAGGATTTCATCAAGTCCAAGGAACCCATCGTCATCACCGACTCAACAAAGTACAGCACACGAATGTTCCAGATGATCGACTACACAAACGGCTCAATTGTCAAGGTTCCTGTTCAGTTTGCGTCCACTACACCAACCACTGCAAACCTAACTCGCTCTCGGCCAGAATCGTATCTCATCCCTGTTGCTTGGGCTGATATCGCTAAGCGCCTTGAGGTTTCTGGCCTGGAGGTCGAGACTCTTAGTAAACCCTGGAGCGGTACAGTTGAAGCATTGAATGTTACATCTTCAGAGCTCAGCAGTTCGTACTACGAGGGAGCTGTACTTGCTACTGTTACGACTGAAACCAAGGAACGACAGCTTACTTTGCCGGCGGGCAGCTTTCTAGTCAGCACCAGGCAGAAAAACGCGGGTCTGGCTCTGAATGCTTTGGAGCCTGAGAATATTGATTCGTATGCTAGTTTCAACATTATTCCTCTGGGAGTTGGAGATGAATATCCCATCTTTAGGGTTGCCAAGGATTAAGAAAGGATTTACATGCGACATATTCTAACGGTCGTCTTCTTGTCAAAAAAAAGATCATATGTAGATTTTGAATATACACAATCAAATATAAAAGATCGCACATTGGATATTACCCTTGGTTTTATGATTGTTGAGATATCAGTCTGAAGACCGGTATGCTAGATATCCCAAATACATCGCTGAAGTTCCCTTTCCCTTCACCCTTCAAGCCATAATGGAAACTCTGACTTGAAGGATATGGAATTTCCTCTTCCCAACTTTATGAATGGATATCTATCGGATATCAGTTTGGCGAAGTACCGGCACGGCATTCGGTATCTTTTGCCGACCCCCGTATCTAGCCTCAACTACCCTCCACCAAGCCAAAATACTACTATTCCAAATTCAGAAGGCCGATGGAGACGATGCTGCCGTGCAACAGCTGTAAGGTCATTTATCAATAGTTATCATGAACTTTCGTGTCATTGGATACGTCTCCTCACTTTGGTTTCCTCTTTGGGATGTAGCTATCTCGAAGACGATAGCTGAGTGCGGAGAGTAGCTCATACATATCATTCGATATCGCCAATTCTGTCTTCTCAACTCACTCACATTCCTTCTCTTATCTATATATTCATATTCACAATGAGGCTTCTTACCCGGCAAACGGCATATACGACCGCAAGAACCGCCCTTCTTAGCAAAACTACACTCTCCAGCTTCAGCCGTGCTGGTGTTTCAACACTTCACGCCAAGATCAACAGTCCGCCTCCAAGAATCGTCAAAAGTCAAGGATGTTGGTTGGAAACAGCCCAAGGTCATCGAATTCTGGATGCATCTTCAGGTGCAGCTGTTGTATCGATCGGGCATAATGAATCGCGAGTCAAGGATGCCATTGCTGCTCAACTGGATCAGGTAGCATATTGTTACAACCCATTCTTTACGACAGAGGCGGCAGAGAAGATTTCCAGCTTCTTGACAGAGTCTACTAATGGGGCTATGTCAAAGGTTTTCGTCGTCAGCTCAGGTACGATTTGTGCTGAGATTATAGGATTCGGCAGTTTCTAACAGGAATTCTAGGCACTGAAGCTGTTGAAGCAGCTCTGAAGATCGCTCGCCAGTACTTTACGGAGCTACCAACCCCACAGCCATCTAGGACGAAATTCATTGCTCGAAAGCAATCTTATCATGGAAACACTCTTGGATCTTTGGCTGTGGGAGGCCATAAAGCCCGACGTGGAGTGTACGAACCAATTCTTGCAACCAATGTCTCTCATGTTTCTCCATGCTATCCTTATCGAGAGATGAAAGCAGACGAAACAGAACAGCAATATGTTCAACGTCTAGCTAAGGAGCTAGACAACGAGTTTCAGCGTGTCGGTCCCGATACTGTTTGTGCGTTTATCGCTGAGACAGTATCTGGAACATCATTGGGTTGTGCGCCTCCAGTTCCTGGGTACTTTAAGGCTGTCAAAGAAGTATGCGATCGCCACGGTGCTCTTCTGATTATGGATGAAGTCATGTCTGGAATGGGGAGAACTGGCACGCTACATGCTTGGGAGCCGGAGGGTGTAGTGCCAGATCTACAGACTATTGCTAAAGGACTGGGAGCTGGTTACATGCCCGTGGGAGCCTTACTTGTCGGTACCAAAGTTTCAGACGCTCTTGCTAACGGGTCAGGAGCTTTCTCTCACAGTCAAACTTATCAGGGTCATCCTGTTGCATGTGCGGCTGCGTATGCTGTGCAGACTGTTATGAAGGAGGATAATATGCTGCAGAACGTGCAAAATATGGGGAAAGTATTGGGCGACAAGCTTAAAGAGAGGCTAGGAGATCATAAGAATGTGGGAGATGTCCGTGGAAGAGGGCTTTACTGGGGGGTAAGTCGAAGTGTCGATAGTCAAAGGCTTTGCTAACCGTGTCCAGTTGGAATTTGTTCGGGATAAAGAGACAAAGGAGCCTTTTGATCTGAGTGAACAAATCGCTGGAAAGCTGCACAAGGCTGGTCTGAGAGCTGATCATGGTATTTCATTGATTCCAAGCACCGGCTGCCTAGATGGTGTTCGAGGAGATATGGTGATCGTCTCACCTCCTTTCACAATCACAAAGGAGGAGATCGAGATGCTAGTTGACAAGGTCGAAAAAGTAGTTATTTCTGTCCTGGGCGCATAGATGACTGCATTACAAAGCTATCCATCGAATAATCACATTATAAAAGCTTGTGTCGGTCCACCAAGCAAACTTGTCCACCGAATCGAAGATTGCGACGCCCAAATCTCCTTAACCTGATCAATAGCCCTCAACAAATTCCAACACCCAGTCGTATTGTGCAATTTGACCAATTTATCCAAAAAGAACTCTCTATGATCCGGCGTCGAGCTCTCAGCCGCTACGATGAAATACGGCCAAGCTAGAAGGTGTCTTCCCACGATGTCGACGTAAGCATCGACTTGGCCGAGTGATTGTTTGAATCTCTCGATCATGGGTACGGTTTCGGAGGGCGGAGGGTTGAAGATGGCGCGTTGGACGTAGATATCGCAGGCCCATGTTGTGAGGGAGGCGAGTTGGGAGAGAAGGTCTTTTAGTTCAGGGTGGAAGCGGTCGCACCATGTTATGAATTCGAGGCAAGCTTGTTGTTGAGCTTGGATGAAGTGGACGCCGTTCGTTTCATTGAAGAGAGATTCTCCAAAGAGACAGACTCTGAGGAGATGTTAGTGTTGGTTGGTCACTTCGATAGATGTCCCCGTGATTATATACCTTAGTATCTGCATCTGCAGAAACCTCCTGAGGTCAGAGGTTCTTTTGTCCGCATTCTTCGCCAGTGCGTTAACGACCACCCGCAGTGAACCATAGATAAGTCTAAAGTTATCACTTCCACTGATCATCTCCCGAATATGCAGAAGAAGCAACGCAGTGAGGGCAGAATCATCATCTTGAGGTGCGCACTGATGAGACCGCATGATCAGTTCTCTGACAAGAGATCCATAAGCAGTTGGATCTAGTGATATTGCAGCTCCGTTCTGTAAAGAGAGATGCTGTTCGACAACAAGAAGAACTGCCTTTCGGACTAGAGGGTCCGTCTCTGCTCTTGGTAGCACGAGATCGCGGTAGCCGTTGAAGCCCATGTTTATGACAGCGATGAGTTGGGCGATGTTATTTGAGACTTTGGAGTGTTAGATGATATCAAGGACGGAGAAGGGAGACTTACAGTAGCCAAGACAGAACCTGGACTTTGGATCAACGTGATCTAAGCCCCAGTCGATAGACACTGGTACGTGATTTGACACAACCAGATCTTGTATCTCATGTTCTTCCTCAGTTGCAGTATCAGGTTCAACTGGGTATTGCTCAATAGTCTCATAGCCACTTGCACGAAAAGGATCATGCTGTCTCTTGCAACTTGAGACTGACGTCGTCGCCATCTCCGTAGAATGGGCTTCTACCCCATCAATGATAGGCAATGATTTGCCAACAAACTTTCCACGGGCAGCAATGCCATCATTGAAGCGATATCGTAGACCTAATCCACTGCACTTGATGCCTTTGGCAGAGCATTTGCCACATGTTGGCTCGCTCCGATCACAGTCTATGCGTCGACGAGAGCATTGATAGCATCCTGACAATTCGGTAAGCTACTACTGGTTAGTTTACTATGGATCATGGATATAGTTACCTCTGACTTTGGGTCTTTTCTTAACTTTGTCCGACTTCGGAGGCGTTGCGGAGGGCATTGAGATGAGCTCCGGGTATTGCGGGGACACGGTGATCTACGTGATGCGTGGATGTGTCGCCGATGTCACGCCTTGTTGTTCAAAGGAGTCGGCACCTCGAAGTATCTTGTTGACTTGTAACAGGATTGTGATGAGTACGAGGAAGCAATTGATGAAGGAGTCTGGTATCGCAATCAGCAAATTGTCGTTATCGCGTCGAGATACCAACGAGATGCTATTTCGAGTTAGTGCATGCCGTTCGCCCTGGCGTACAGGGCGGGGTAAGCTATCCCCTTGTAGGAAATTCAACACGAAGATCGAATCGCCATTGATAGGCTAGGCATTGAGAATTGATAAGTACTAACTTTTATCATCTGTCGATAGACTGGCTATTCGTCAAGCATATCCTTAGATAATGATTTCCTGCGTGATATTGGAAAGACAATATCCCTCATCTGGGTTGGAACAGGCTACAGTAATCAAGTCTTTAGGTGAAAATAAGAGATTGTCATAGCTCCAAAATCCCTAAGAACTGTGACGAGGTTGGGAAATGTAAGAGGGCACTCAAAAAGATTCTCCTTGAAGAGTTGTAAGAAGAGACGGCATATCTGGTTGCCAATATCTAACTAGCGACTTCTTATGGAGAGTAACACAGAGGCAAGAATCACAAAAGCTTGACGAGCTGCCTTTCATGAGAAGTAAAGAGCTTCATTATAGACTAAATGCAATGTACGTGAAGGAGTATGATCCATCAAATAGTTTCTAAATGGTAAACTAGCTGGGGATTCTGAAATCTATCATTCTATTGCTGTCATCACTGCTATGGCTTCATAGACCTCCTCGCCACCCAAAACTGCGCATTATACGCACTCTTCGTCAAAGCCTTATTGTTAAACCCATAAACAGCTTCCAAACTTCTAAGCGTCCTCCCCTCAAGCGTCAATGGTCCACAGCTCTCGTCTGTATCAAGATACTCAAACCCCATCGCCTCAGTAACCTGAACAATCTCCTCCAACGTCAACTGCACAAACGGCCCAGTTCCGTAAAGCAAAGGTCCAAGGTTCACCCAGTGTCCACCTGGTTTCAGAACCTTTTTGATGGTGTCGAGGTAACTCATCAAGTTGCGAGCGGTGTCGATGAAGAAGTATGTTACTATTATGTCGTAATAGTGGGTTTTGTCGTTGAAGACGGTAGTGAAGTCGCCTTCGATAAGGACTACGGATGTTGAGTTGAGGGATGTATCGGGGAAGGTGAGTTCTCGAATCATGTCGGATTCAGTGGCGTGGTGGGACCAGCCGTCGATGAAGGGGTGAAGGGAGTGGGTGTTTTGAGCGCGGTTGGCTTCGATGAAACGGTAGGCGATGTTCATATACATGGACCATTCATTCACGGTCACCTCGAACCCTGGATATGTTAGCACAGAAGGATTATCTCGACAGCAGGTTCAAGTGTTGTGAAACTCTATTGCCTTCTGAGGAGCCTTACCTCCAAGTCTGGCGATATCATGTCCAAGTCGTCCCAATCCCGATCCAGGAACAAGAACCTTGACCGGGTTCTCATCATCTCTCACAGGAAACAGCCCCTGAAGCGTTTTCACGAGGCAAGCGAAAGTCTCCTTTCTCTCAGACTCTCCCTCTTCTGTCCAGTCTCGCACATAATGCTTCAAAGCTTGAGATACGGAAATCTTATCCGCAAGCCTCCCTGAAGACTGTGCGGCACTAATATGCCTCTGAAGCTCCTCTTCACCGATACCGTAGAAGTTCATTGCATTTTGAACTATGGCGTCACAGAGCTCTTGGTTCTTCTCTAAAAGAGCGTCTATGCGAGTGAACTTTTTGGAGTAGTTGACATGATGCTCTAGTAACTTTGATCATGTTAGACTTCGAATGTACACGTGAACATGGCAGACTCACAGATCTTTGAGCTCGAGAAACATGTTTATAGAGACCCTCAAAGCGGTCAACTTCAGCTTTCTGACGCTCATGGTATCTCCTGTATCCATACAAAGCATCAAGCAACCGATGTCTTGGGTGCTGAGCATTCCAATTCCCCCATCCTATCGCCATGGTCTTGTCGAGCTTCTTCTTGGCTTCGACATGACGAGGGGTATCGGGGTTACATGAGAAGTGCTCTAGTGAAGTGACAACAGACCCGGACTGTGATTCACGGGTTAGCTGGGGGAATGTGGTTGTCGCGGTGAGCATTCTCTTGCGTAGTTTGTATGCAGCGACGAGGAGGAATAGCAGGAGACAGACCAGGTTGGGGATGGAGGCGAGATCAGGGATGTTTTGTTTCAAGGCGTCTACCTTGATGTTCTCGTCTGCAGCTGTGCATGACGGTACGAACAGGAGGGTGAGGGCAAGCAAATGTGGCTTCATGCTGGAGGGAGTGCAGTGCAATAGAGGGGTTTGAAGGAAATGATGTGCATTCACGTTGAATAACGATAGTTTCGAGGTTATCAGGGTTGCGAGTGGCCGCAATGGCGTATACTCACTCATCAACAAGTACCTACCAGCCTGTTTTACAGACTTTTTATTTTATTCCCGTTGTCGAGGAATAAAAAAATAATGGAGAGTTGCCTGATTCGTTTTTGGCCGAGCTGGCACTGTGAGTGGCAGAATGGGTACGAATATTAGTGGTCGTTGGTGGGGTTGTCCAGGGGATCCAGTTTTTAAGGTGAGGACCTTGATGGGCTTTGCCAAGAGAAGCCTCACGATGAGCTACAGGGACTCGACATCAACGACAGGGACTTGAGGGTCTTTTTGATCGTGACCCTTTAGGCTATAGAGACGTTTCATTTACTGGTGTGGGCAATGTGACTGGTTGTTATTGAGATTAGAGGGTGATGAGTACCTGAATAGCATTCCTCCGCTCAACTGGCTTGCACTTACACGAGGATGTTGGATGCATCTTGACAGACGGTGACAACGGTTAAACCGTCATCTCGAAGCCCAGCTGAGCGATCCAAGTCGAGGCCAATACGTTCCAGTAGTCTCTGTAGAGCTCGTAATACCCCCACGCGCTGACAATGGATCTCCCAATGCGTCCATTATTCCCTCTCCGATAGCCCGTTCCTTGCTAGTCCAACACTTGCATCCTACGAACCTCGCAAGTGGCAAGGCAATTCTCTTGGCAGAGCCTGTGAATCACTCTCACTCTCATTGCAAGGGATATAAAAATTTCCTCTCCCGCCTGTACCTCACCTCGACATCCTCTCGCTCACATCAACATCTACGTCTCTTGCAAACATCAACTCTCACAAGCATCAAGATGAAGACCACCACTTTCGCCGTCGCCCTTCTCGGCTTCTTCCCTGCCATCATGGCTCAGGCTCCCTCGCCTACTGAGTCTGTTGGTTGTGAACCTCACGGTGATCACTGGCACTGCGAGGGTCCTCGTACTGATGCTGTTGCTGCTACCTCTGAGGCTGAGCATGATCACGACCACGATGATCCCACTGGCACTGGTTCTCTGGCTCCTTCGCCTACCGAGTCTGTTGGCTGCGAGCCTCATGGCGATCACTGTATGTTCCTCGCTTCCTCATTCGTAGCCGTTTATTGACATATCTAGGGCACTGCGAGGGCGCTCGAACTACCCTTGCGATTGAAGCCAAGGCCACTGAGTCCGAGCATGACCATGACCACGACCACACTGATGCTACCGGCACTGGTTCTCTTGCTCCCTCTCCTACTGAGTCTACCGGCTGTGAGCCCCATGGCGACCACTGGCACTGCGAAGCTGCCCGCACTGGCGTTGAGGCCATGGCAACAGAGTCTGAGCATGATCACGACCACACTGACGCCACTGGCTCTGGATCTCTCGCCCCCTCTCCCACCGAGTCCGTTGGCTGCGAGCCCCACGGCGACCACTGTACGTTTTCCCTCGCCACGATCTTGCAATCGCATACTGACTATCCTAGGGCACTGCGATGGTCCCGCTACCGCTGCTGCAGACAGCACTCCTACCACCAGCAACTCGGCTGCTGTCACCGACAACGCTGCCATCGGTCAGATGATTCCTCTGGCTGGTATGGTCGCCGCTGCTGTCTTCGCTCTTTAAATCGTGAGGTTGAGAATGGATGATCTGGGGATGTTGGTGTCGAGCCCTGGATTGACGCAGTGGAGGATAGAAAGACACACACTTCATGTAAACTTTGTTTCTTGATGGACCGGAAGCGTTTTGACTACTGGTCTAAAGATGGAACGTAGATATGTTCATTAATCACGACTTTTACTTGACTTTGCGTTGAAGTTGTTGTGTTATGGGTGAGTGTTGGTTGTGTCGCACGACTGGTCTCTTTAAATGAAGAAGAGCCAGTCCGATCCTGCATATGCCCTCTATAAATGCATTCAAAAACGGTTTCACTGAACATTTCTGTAGTAAACATCACAAGCCATCTAAGGATGTTGGTGTAATTGACAGCTGAGCCTCACTCAAACCTAACCTCCACCCTCGTTCTCATTCTCACCTCACGTCACACGTCAAAACAACCTCCTCAATAGCGCCGCACCCAAAATTACCCATAAACATAACCTTGTTTTTCCCTCCCATCCCCTACCCCTACCCCTGTCCTGCATTTTCCAAAATTCCCCCGAGAAACCGATCACATCACGTCAAAAATCTCTCAGCTCCAGCAGGCAAGGCCTTGGCCCACGCCCATCAAGGTTCTCAGCCCACCACCACCGCCGCCGAACAGCATCGTGGGGAATAAACACAGGGCTAAACACCGCGGTCTTTTGGGTAAAAGGGAAAATCTCTGCTAGTGAGTAACCTTGTTTGCAAGCTTACCTGCCCGCGGTATCAAATCGGATTGTTGGCTGTCAACGGTGCAGTCTTGGTTTTCGGCAGGAGGATCCACGATCCGGTCCATTGCCACCGTATTTCTACCGTAACATCTCTTCTGTAAAAGGCTTATCGTAGACATCCAGGTCATCTCAATGTCGCCCCACGGTTCTTTTTGTTCGCTGCCAAGAGTTCTGTTGGAGTTTCACTGACAAAGAGAGGACCTTGATGTTCACCTAATCCCCCACGCTAAGTGAGGTCGCCTCTCCCAGTAGCTATACATAATAAGCTTAAACATCCAGAGTTTATTTCTTTTTTCTCCAGCATCATCCAACTCCTATGCAAATTTCTATCATGGCTCGTGTCAAGAGTTTCTTCGAGAGCCGTCGTGCCACTATGATCGCTGGGTCTCTCCTCTTCTTCTTCGTCGTCGCTGTCTCTGCGACGGCGAACCCAGGGGCTATCAAGAGACAGGCGTCTGCCACTGCGACCAAGACTGGTATTGACTTTGAGAGCTTGACGGGCTGTCATATGCATGGTCCTACTCAGTGCGTGCCTCCTTTGTCCCTGTCGCAAGATATACTGACAATTCAGATTCTGTATGGATGGCTCGGACGAGTATCAGATCGTTCTCGAGGCTACCATGACCAAGGACCCTCCTACTTCGTACACAGACTGCCACAGCCATGGCTCAGACACGTATGTTATTTATTCCCTGGCATTTTGGCACCGCTAAATGGTCAGATACTGCATGAATCCCAACGGCGGAGAAGTCAAGGTCCTCGTGGAAGGTGCCACAGCTACTACCCAGGCCGCCAAAGAAACTGCTGCCGCAAACAATGATGAGATCACTGCCGTATCAAACTGCCACATGCACGAGGCTTCTCTGTAAGTTCGCTCTTCCACTGTCGATAAAACACCCGCATCTAACAAGATCAGCTACTGCATGGGTCCCAGCTCATCCGAGTACTACGTCCAAACTACCATCACCAACACCGAGGAGTATCCCGCTCAACTCACAAGCTGCCACAGCCATGGCGAAGAAACGTGCGTTCCTCTTCCATCGCCGCAAACTCCCACTAACAATTTTAGTTATTGCATGTCCGACGATGGCGAAGCTCCCATCCTCCCAGCCGCAGATGTCGAATCCGGTAAAGCAGACCCTCAGGAAGAACATTGTCATTTCCACGCCGGCGTCGAGTTCGTAGCCCCTTCGTCCCCTCGAGAATTGGACTAACTCGCGACAGACACTGCGTCGGCGGTGGCTCCGAAGAGAGCGGTGAGCCAAGCTGCGGTCGTAAAGACAGAGACTACAAGATCGGCATTCGTATTGGAATGTTGTTCGTCGTTCTCGTCGCCAGCTCCATCGGTGTTTTTGGACCGATCCTCATGTCGACGTTTGTTCCCGTGCGATCCAACCTTGTCCTCACGATTCTCAAGCAATTCGGCACTGGAATTATTATTTCGACTGCCTTTGTTCATGTACGTTTCACCCACCCCCTTTGGTGGCAATAACTGACCGTTGTAGTTGTTCACCCATGCGTTTATGATGTTCGGTAACGATTGTATAGTCGGGCTGCAGTACGAAGCTACCACTGCTGCTATCGTCATGGCTGGTCTCTTCATTTCATTCCTTATCGAGTTCTGTGTTCAGCGTGCTATGCGATGGCAGTTGGCCAAGAAGACCGACTCCGACTCGGCTTACTTGTCACCTAAGGCTGTGGAGAAAGCCGAGATGGCCAACATTACTATCATGGAAGCTGGTATCATCTTCCACTCGATCCGTACGTCCGTCTCTCTTATCAGATACCCCAGCTAACGTCTCCAGTCATCGGTATTACCCTTGTTGTAGCGGGAGACTCCTTCTTCGTCACTCTCTCCATCGTCATCATCTTCCACCAACTCTTCGAAGGTATCGCCCTCGGTACACGAATCGCCTCTCTGGGCTACGGTCAAATACCTCTCGCTCTGGGTCACTCCCACTCCCACTCTACACCACCTCCGACCGTTGAACGAACCGGAACATCTACCATACCTTTGTGGAAGAAACTCGTCCTTGCTTCCGGTTTCGCGGTCGTCACCCCTATCGGCATGGCCATCGGTATTGGTGTTTTGAACGAGTTCAACGGAAACAACCCTACTACCTTGATCGTCATCGGTACGCTGGATGCTTTTTCCGCTGGTATCCTCATCTGGGTTGGTCTGGTTGAGATGTGGGCTCAGGATTGGATGATGGGAGGCGAGCTCAGCGATGCTAGCCCCCTTACTACGATTTTGGCTCTGTTTGGTTTGGTTTGCGGCATGGTTCTCATGAGCTTGCTTGGCAAGTGGGCTTAAACGGTCGGTCGTTAGATTCATGGAGAGCGCGGTGCGACGCCGTGACGTTCATCGCAGCAGTCAAGAAGATCACTCGTCGGAGATATAGAAATAAGCAGCATACACAAACAGTATACAGCATTCAATTCTCTTGCACACTTTGTCGCTCTCTGGGAGCTTAGTGATTTGTGATGTCGGGAGTTCCTCAAAGGTGCTATACTGAATAAGTTCAATGAACCCAATTCGCAGCGCCATATACTCGGCCGTGATCACATCTCATCCTCCATTATTCCAAACTTGACCTTCTCTCTAGTCTCTCTTTGCGCGCGCAGCTTGGATCTTCTTGGTCAACCCTCCGATGCCGAAGAAAATGCCAATAACCGTCTCGTTCACCCAATTAGGCAAACACGACAGGATCCAAGTCTTGGTCGCCATGCCTCCTGCGTAAAACCAGTCGGGTGAACCCCCAATCAACCCGCCCAGATACCCCTCACCCTTCAACGCAGCAGTCACCAATTTCTCCGCATACCTCTCCGTCGGCATCGTCGCCGTGCGCTGACTGAACGTCAATCGTCGCTGGAAAAAGTCATTGATTGGCATGTACAGAGAGTTGGGCGGCAGAGATCGATGCGTCCGGCTGGCGATGTTGGATCGCACAGTTCCGGTGACGGCGACCATGACGCGCACGTTGAAAGGCTTGAGTTCAAGACGGAGCGCGCGGGACCAGACGTTAATGGCGCCCTTGGTGGAGGAGTAGATGGCGCCGAAGATGTAAGGGACGAGGGTGGATGTGCTGGAGATGTTGATGATGAGACCGCGGGCTTCGATGAGGAGAGGCGCAAAGGTTGAAACCATCTGGATTGGGCCGAATACGTTGACCTCGTATGTTTGGCGAACATCGTCAAGGTCTGTGTCAATGGAAGGGATGGTGTGAGTTCGGCCACTGGAGAAGTTAGTTGTGCGCCATGTACTGAGTATACTGAGGGGTAAAGTTACGCATTGTTAACGAGAATATCGAGACGGCCACCAGTGAGTTCTGAGACCTTCTCTTTGCACTCTTCAATACTCTTGGCGGAGGTGATCTCAAGAGGCAAGACGCTGACGCCAGGCTTTTCGAGATCCTTGATCATGTCTGTGTTTCGTACAGTCGCAATGACATGGCAGCCTGTGAGAGTGAGTCAGTACTCAATTGACATTTCCTCAATCATTCAACTCACCCTGACGATGAAACTCATCCACTAGGGAATGGCCGATACCTCCAGGCGAGCATCTACTCTCATCAGCTTCAATCCTCAACAATCTAGAGGTCAATTGCTTTACCCAGTGATGAGAACGTAAGTTTTTCTTTCGGCCATTTTGCTGACAAGTTTCCAATTCTGACTGAAGATGTAAGTTGATTCGTGGAGAGTGAGCACTACTGCAAGCAAATAATCGTGGTGTTGAGGCTTGCGATTGAGGTCTATTGAAGCTCTTAAAGGAAAGTGAAAACATGTGAAACTGGCCCGAGCTGTTTCCCCAACTCCATCTCAAGCCGAGACCCGCGGTGGATCACGATTTGGGACGTTTCAGCCATTGAGGATCGACCTGGTTTCGCTGCCCGCGGGCTCGCGTGAGTGTCACTATACGATTATCGAGTGCGAATGCGAGTGTCTATCTTGATCTTATGATACAGCTTGAGCAATAAACTCAGTATTAAGGGCTTTTATTAATTTCCCGTCTGTTTATGAAACGTATATAGTTGATGGTAGAGAGTTCTTGGTCTTTGGAGCGGGGAACATGTTGCCTCGTATACACGTCTACATGCTACCCTAGACTTTTTAATACCGAGATCAATGCGTCTTATTTGCCAAAAACCTCTGATTCAAATGGATTAAACATGAACTACGTACTCTGTACACAATTTTCATGTAGTTCTCTTCAAATTTTGAGAAAAGACCTTATTGTCTATGATAGTGGAAGCTGAGACTACCTTTAAGCTCAAGATGAGGGTCTCAACTCTAACTTGCCGGGATCTTATGAAGGATCATCGATGGGATGCAGAAGAACGGCGACGGAACAACTTGGTGCAGCCGAGGTTCCTTCAAGGATCAGATCGCATGACCAGGGTGAAGAGTTGGGAAAGGCTAAAATCTGGATTACGTAGTCGATAGTCCCAGAGATTTGTGCATATAATTGCCAATTCAACGTGACGCGCAGGGAAATATTAGATCTTGCGAACCTCCAACACCAAACGGGCGCTTCGTCGGACTTGTAGCACTCAAGACCTTCTGGCCATTTCGTAAAAAGACCTTGATGCCAATTGACGCCGACAGAGACTCCCAGTTCAAACTTGCAAGAGTATCACTGCATTATGAATCTTGCAATCCGCCGACAGCAAAAGATAAATGCAGGCCAAGTGCCGACTTGGAGCCGCATCTTGTTAATACAACATCGGAATGAACGGACACGGCAAGATATCATTTGAAGAAAATGGACTTCGCTTCGCATTTATTCTATCGGCAGCAACAAACTTTACCTGGATTGTGAAAATTTTCATTTAACGCCTGCACGCCAAGCATGTAGGCTTCAAACCTTATCGCGCAAGAAAGGAGGCAGACTTGGGGGCCAGACCTTGAGCTTTGAGTGAATAGGCGCATACTGAGTGCCTTTCACGTGAGTAACGACGACGTTCCAAATATTAAACAAAGCCCCAAGCTGGTGCAGATAAGAATGAACGGTTCGCTGTCTCGATTGAGAACAAATACCCTTGTGAGGCGAGATAAGAAGACACTGGTAGTTTTGAGGTAGTATAGTGTAACCTACAGCGAAAGGATCTCTTATCGCAGGAGACCTCTCATTGACATTTGAGTGCGATAGAAACAGCCGCAATCATGACAAATTCGAGCAATCACTCCATGAAAGAACAAAATACGATAAACCCGTCAAATATCTACGCTAAATGGCAACCGATATGATACATCCTGTACCGTCCGTCCAAACTCCACGAGGCTATAACCTCATTCATACCCATCCAGAACCATTATTCCTTCATTCTTTTATAGACCATTAATCCCTCCATCCCGATGATATTGACGAATGCGACGAACTCAATCGCGATCTATTCCCCCGTGGATCAACAGGCGTATGTTCCATCTCAACCGCAGCACCCGTCCCGTCCATCTCGTAAACAGGCGCTGGCTCAGGCGGCAGCTCTACCGGCTCAGGAGGCTTGTAGAACCCAGCATTTGGATCCGTTGTCCCCATGGCTTGCTGTGGTGAACCCGCTGCTGACCACGCTGGCTTCGGCTCGGTAGGTTGGTAAGGCGAACCATCGCGGTTCTCGTAGTTGGGCAGCATGGGGTGCGATTCTTCGGCGTTCTTCCTGCGGCGCTGCATCCAGAACCACACGAGGAGGCCTACTAACGCTGCACCACCAGCTGCTGCGCCAACAGCTACTCCCGCTGTGGCGCCCGTTGACAAACCCGTATCATCGTTGTTGTTATCAGCGCTCGTCGTAGTAGCAGCAGCAGCAGTGTTTTTGGTGGTGCTCGCCGAATCGGTCGCCGTCGCAGAAGCAGTCGAAGAGGTAGCCACATCAGTAGTCGTAGTCGTACTCGAACTCGCGCCCTTCTCCGCGGCATCCTCAAACTCCTTCTTGGTAACCTTCATCGGCGTCTGCGAATTAGAGCACGCCTTGTTCATGGTATCGTAAGTCTCATCCACATCACCGGGCGACTGCTTGCCGATGCACGCAGCGGAGCCGAGGATGAAGTCATTGTTGTAGTTGCCAAGACCGCAGAGGCAGTAGTTCAGCTCCTTGCTGTCAGCGCCAGTGCATGAGGCGTCGTCGGCAGCCTGGGAGAGACATTCTTGCGCGCCCTGGGGGTAGAAGTCGAAATTGTTGTTGAGAGCCAATGAAGGCGTGAGGAGGAGGAGGAGCGTGAACCAACGCGACGCCATGTTTGATGCCAATTGGGCGGTTGTGTTGGTTGGTGATTCTTTGGAGAGAGAAGGGAACCTGGTTTTCAGCTGGAAAAGCCACCCAACCAGGCTAATTATGCAAAACAATTGCTGATTGATCAATCATTCAAAAGCCGATAGACATTTACTTCTTGGAGGACAAAAATTAACACTTCCCAGCCCGTATTGTAGCGAATGACAGAAAAAAAATGAAAAAGAATAACGAATGGTAATGTTTTGTTCTAAATGTTGGATGTGATGATGCAAAAAAGAGGAGAAGGGAGGGAGGAAAAAAC